>ML111450.1:21339-97109 GCA_003697995.1 Taxidea taxus jeffersonii | reverse complement strand
TGGAGCACTTTTTCATGTGTCTGTTGGCCATCTGGATGTCTTCTTTGCAGAAATGTCTGTTCATGTCCTCTGCCCATTTCTTGATTGGATTATTTGTTCTTTGGCTGTGGAGTTTGCTAAGCTCTTTGTAGATTTTGGATACTAGCCCTTTATCTGATATGTCGTTTGCAAATATCTTCTCCCATTCTGTCAGTTGTCTTTTGCTTTTGTTAACTGTTTCTTTTGCTGTGCAAAAGCTTTTGATTTTGGTGAAGTCCCAATAGTTCCTTTTTGGCCTTGCTTCCCTTGCCTTTGGAGATGTTCCTAGGAAGAAGTTGATGTGGCTGAGTTTGAAGAGGTGCTGCCTATGTTCTCCTCAAGGATTTTGATGGATTCCTTTCTCACATTAGGTCCTTCATCCATTTTAAGTCTATTTTCGTATGTGGTGTAAGTAAATGGTCCAACTTCATTTTTCTGCATGTGGCTGTCCAATTTTCCCAACATCATTTGTTGAGGAGGCTGTCTTTTTTTTCCATTGGCCATTATTTCCTGCTTGTCAAAGATTAGTTGACCATAGAGTTGAGGGTCTATTCCTGGGCTCTTTATTCTGTTCCATTGATCTATGTGTCTGTTTTTGTGCCACTACTATGCTGTCTTGATAATGACAGCTTTTTAATAGAGCTTGAAGTCTGAAAGAATGATGCCACCAACTTTGGCTTTCTTTTTCAATATTTGTCTGGCTATTCGAGGTCTTTTCTGGTTCCATATAAATTTTAGGATTATCTGTTCCACTTCTTTGAAAAAATTGGATGGGATTTTGATAAGCATTGCCTTAAATGTGTAGATTGCTCTAGGTAGCATAGACATTTTCACAAAATTTGTTATTCCAATCCATGAGCATGGAACATTTTTCCATTTCTTTGTTTCTTCCTCAATTTCTGTCATGAGTACTTTATATAGTTTTCTGAGTATAGATTCTTTGCCTCTTGGGTTAGGTTTATTCCTAGGTGTCTTACGGTTTGGGGTGCAATTATAAATGGGATTGACTCCTTAATTTCTCTTTCTTCTGTCTTGTTGTTGGTGTAAAGAAATGCAACTGCTTTCTGTGCATTGATTTTATATCCTGACACTTTACTGAATTCCTGTACAAGTTCTAACAGATTTGGAGTGGACTCTTTGGGTTTTCCACATATAGTAACATATCATCTGCAAAGAGTGATAGTTTGACTTCTTCTTTGTCAATTCGGATGCCTTTAATTACTTTTTGTTGTCTGATTGCTGAAGCTAGAACTTCTAGTACTATGTTGAATAGCAGTGGTGATAATGGACATCCCTGCCGTGTTCCTGACCTTAGGCAGAAAAGCTTTCTCTTTTTCTCCATTGAGAATGATATTTGTGGTCAGTTTTTCATAGATAGCTTTGATGATATTGTGGTATGTGCCCTCTATCCCTACTCTTTGCAGAGTTTTGATCAGGAAGGGATGCTGTACTTTGTAAAATGCTTTTTCAGCATCTATCGAGTGTATCATATGGTTCTTGTTCTTTCTTTTATTAATGTATTGTACCATTTTGATTGATTTGTGGATGTTGAACCAACCTTGCAGCCCTGGAATAAAACCTACGTGGTCATGGTAAATAATCCTTTTAATGTACTCTTGGATCCTATTGGCTAGTATTTTGGTGAGAATTTTCGCATCTGTGTTCATCAAGGATATTGGTCTATAATCTTCTTTTTTGATGGGATCCTTGTCTGGTTTTGGTATCAAGGTGATGCTGGCCTCATAAAATGAGTTTGAAAGTTTTCCTTCCATTTCTATTTTTTGGAACAGTTTCAGGAGAAGAAGAATTAATTCTTTAAATATTTGGTAGAATTCCCCTGGGAAGCCATCTGGCCCTGCACTCTTGTTTTTTGTTTGTTTGCTTGTTTTTTTTGTTGTTGTTGTTGTTTGTTTGTTTGTTTTGGGGGAGAAGATTTTTAGTGACTATTTCAATCTTCTTATTCATTATGGGTCTGTTCAGGATTTCTATTTCCTCCTGTTTCAGTTGTGGTAGTTTATATGTCTCTAGGAATGCATCCATTTCTTCCAGATTGTCAAATTTGCTGGCATAGAGTTGCTCATAATATGTTCTTAAAATTGTTTGTTTTTCTTTGGTGTTGGTTGTGATCTCTCCCATTTCATTCATGATTTTATTTATTTGGGTCCTTTCTCTTTTTTTTTTCAATAGGTCTGGCCAGGGGTTTATCAAAATTATTAATTCTTTCAAAGAACAAGATCCAAGTATTGTTGATTTTTTCTATTGTTTTTTTGGTTACTATTTTATTGATTTCTGCTATGATCTTTATGATTTCTATTCTCCTGCTGGGTTTAGGCTTTTTTGGATGTTCTTTCTCCAGCTCCTTTAAGTGTAGAGTTAGGTTGTGTGTTTGAGACCTTTCTTGTTTCTTGAGAAAGGCTTCTACCGCTATATATGTTCCTCTTAGGACTGCCTTTGCTGTGTCCCACAGAGTTTGAACTGTTGTGTTTTCATTATCGTTTGTTTTCATGATTTTCATTAATTCTTCTTTAATTTCCTGGTTCAGCCATTCATTCTTTAGAAGGATGCTCTTTAGTTTCCATATATTTGGATTCTTTCTAAATTTTCTCTTGTGATTCATTTCTAGCTTTAGAGCATTGTGGTTGAAAATATGCAGGGAATGATCCCAATCTTTTGATACCAGTTGAGATCTGATTTATGACCCAGGATGTGATCTATTCTGGAGAATGTTCCATGGGCACTAAAGAAGAATGTGTATTCTGTTGCTTCAGAATGGAATGTTTGTACATATCTGTGATGTCCATCTGGTCCATTGTGTCATTTAAGGCCTTTATTTCCGTGTTGGCTTTTTGCTTGGATGACCTGTCCATTTCAGTGAGGGGCATGTTAAAGTCCCCTACTATTATTGTATTCTTGTCAATGCGTTTCTTTGATTTTGTTATTAATTGGTTTATGTACTTGGCTGCTCCCATGTTAGGGGCATAGATATTTAAAATTGTTAGATCTTCTTGTTGGACAGACCCTTTGAGTCTGATATAGTGTCCTTCCTGATCTCTTATTATAGTCTTTGGCTAAAAATCTAATTTGTCTGAAATAAGTATTGTAACTCCAGCTTTCTTCTGATGTCCATTAGCATGGTAAATTGTTTTCCACCCCCTCACTTTAAACCTGGAGGTGTCTTTGGGTCTAAAATGAGTTTCTTGTAGGCAGCATATTGATGTTTGTTTTTTTTTTTTATCCATTCTGATACCCTGTGTCTTTTGATTGGGGGCATTTAGCCCATTTACATTCAGGGTAACTATTGACAGATATGAATTTAGTGTCTTGTATTGCTGTATATTGTGTCTGTTCCTTTTTGATCTAATACGTTTAGGCTCTCTCTTTGCTTAGAGGACCCCTTTCAATATTTCCTGTAGGGCTGGTTTGGTGTTTGCAAATTCTTTTAGTTTTTTGTTTGTCCTGGAAGCTTTTTATCTCTCCTTCTATTTTCAATGATAGCCTAACTGGATATTCTATTCTTGGCTGCATGTTTTTCTCATTTAGTGCCCTGAATATATCAAGTCAGTTCTTTCTGGCCTGCCAGGTCTCTGTGGATAAGTCTGCTTCCAATCTAATATTTTTACCATTGTATATTACAGACTTCTTGTCCCGGGCTGCTTTCAGGACTTTTTCTTTTTCACTAAGACTTGTAAATTTTACTATTAGATGACAGGGTGTGGACCTATTCCTATTGATTTTGAGGAGTGTTCTCTGCACCTCCTGGGTTTTGATGTTTGTTCCCTTTGCCATATTAGGAAAAGTCTCTACAATAATTCTCTCCAATATATCTTCTGCTCCACTCTCTCTTTCTTCTTCTTTTGGAATCCCAATTATTCTAATGTTTTTTCATTTTATGGTATCACTTATCTCTAGAATTCTCCCCTCGTGGTCCATAGTTGTTTGTCTCTCTTTTGTTCAGTTTCTTTATTCTCTGTCATTTGGTCTTCAATATCACTAATTCTTTCTTCTGCCTCATTTATCCTAGCAGTAAGAGCCTCCATTTTTATTTGTGCCTCATTAATAGCTTTGTTGATTTCAACTTGGTTAGATTTTATTTCCTTTATTTCTCCAGAAAGGGCTTTTATTTCTCAGACAGCATTTCTCTAATATCTTCCATGCCTTTTTTGAGCCTGGATAGAACCTTGAAAATCACCATTCTGAACACTAGATCTGACATATTACCGATGTCCTTATTGATTAGGTCCCTAGCCTTCGGTACTGCCTCTTGTTCTTTTTTTGTGGTGAGTTTTTCAGCCTTGTCATTTTGCCCAGATAAGAATATATAAAGGAGCAAATAAAATACTAAAAAAGGTGGCAAAGACCCCAGGAAAATGTGCTTTAACCTAATCAAAAGGGACCCCAAATCGTATGGGGAAGGAAGGGGATAGAAAGAAGTTCAGGAAAAAAAATAAAAAATAAAATAGAAAACAAATAAGGAAAAATATAAACAAGAAAATATATATATGTATGTATATTAGACTGGTGACTAGAACAGAGTCACTCACTTAATTTTGGGAGTACTTTGGTTTCTTAGAAGAAACTACCTCCCAAAATTTTAAAGAGTGGAAAAAATATATGAGGGTAAACCCAATGAAGGGATGGAATATGACTATAATGATGAAAAAATTCAATTTCTAAAAACGGAATTGATAAGGTAAATTGCTTGGGAGAATAAAGAAAAAGACACTTGAGAGAATTTGCTGGGGCTGGAGATAGAACAAGCCCGGTGCTAGATTTAGGGTATATTTTGATCTATTAGATGCTGTTCCCCAAAAATATTAGAAGAAAAAACCCTATGTGTATACAAAAAATAAAATTAGATACAATGAAGGATAAAATATGACTATAGTAATGAAGGTTCAAAAAAGATTTTTTTTAAGAAACGTAGTGTTAAGATAAATTAGTTAAAAATGTTAAAAGAGGAAAGGGTAAAACTTTAAAAAATAACAGAATAAAAAATAATAAAATTAACTTTGCAAGACTAAAGAATCATGGGGAGAAAGCCATGAATTCCATGCTTTGCTTTCTTCTCCTCTGGAATTCCGCTGTTCCCCTTAGTAAGTGAACTTGGTCTTGGCTGGATTTCTTGTTGATCTTCTGGGGGAGAGGCTTGTTGTAGTGATTCTCAAGTGTCTTTGCCTGAGGAGGAATTGCACTGCCCTTACCAGGACCCAGGCTAAGTAACATGCTCGGGTTCACTTTGGGGAGCTTTTGTTCCCTGAACACTTTCTATAGAGTTCTGGAGGACAGGAACAAAAATTGCAGTCTCCCAATCTCTGGCCCAGAGGAGCCGAGAATTTGGGGCCTCACTCCTCTGTGTGCCCTCAGAGAAAAGCGCTCAATCACTCCTGTCTCCCTGGCCTCCAGCTGCACTCTGAGCTCACCCACCTGTGACCAAACATTTCTTTCTCTGGCACACAGCTCCACCTGGAGTCACCGAACCCCACAGATCCCTGAGCTCCTCCAGGGGGGAGGTCTCCCTGGATCTTGTGGGGAGCCCACTCACAGAGCAGTGGCCTGTGCCATGGTATTTGGTTCAAGGTAACCATGAGTTGAGAGCTCACTCCTCAGCTCTGTCTCTGTAATCAGCTTCCCTGCTCTAATACCTGTGAGATCTGTGACACTGAAACACCCCCGATCCTTCTGTGACACTGTGGGACCTGGGGCCATGCTGTCCCCACGTGGGTTTCACCCCGTTTTAGCCTCTGGAGCAATGTACCTCAGTGGAACAGACTTTTAAAAGTCCTGATCTTGTGCTCAATTGTTCGTCCCTTGCCAGGAGCTGGCCCCTCCCGCTGAGGTCTATCTTCCAGTCGCTTTGGATTCACATCTCCACTGGTCCTTCCTTTCAGAAAGTGGTTGATTTTCTGTTTCTAGAATTGTTGTTCTTCTTTTTGATTTCCTGTTGGATTTGTAGGTGTTCAGAAGGTTTGATAAACTATATAGCTGATCCCGTGCTACCTGATGCCATCTCAGCCTGTTTCCCCATCATCTTGACTCCTCCCCCCCTAATAATCAGAAATGGAAAAATAATCTTAACCCAAGATCATTCCTTTCATATTTGGAAATTTCTACCAAATTTCATTTTAGTTTTATTAGCTTCAGTCATGTATATGGATTTATAAGCTTTCTTCCTAATTTAACAATTAAAAATATATTGGAATTGAGCTGTAATCTCTATAACAATCCAAAGAGGAAGCCACTGCCATTATCCCCATTGTATAGGTGAGGAAATACAAAAGTGAGCATCAAAATAACTGTACTGAAGAGTCAGTGATCAGAATCTACCTGATTTTTGAAGCCAAAAATGAAGCCATTTTTGAATCTTCAGTGTTGTGATGCAGTGCCAGACAATGATGACAGATATGTTTTTAAAATAGTTACCATTTATTAAAGTGGGGATTTTAAAGCATTATGCATTTTATGTAATAGTATAATATTTACATAATATATATAAAATCCATATACATATTATATTATTTTATATGTGATATATGACAATTACACACATATATATTTATATAAGTTAATTATCTATAACTAATTTCTACAGACATTTCATTAAAACTCTGTTCATTTTTATCATATTTGATAATAATACATCAACTATAATATTGTAGTATGTAACTACATTAGGAATGTAAAAACAATGGTCCACTAAACCCTTAAGTGGTAAGTGAAGAATATTATACCATGTTTCCATATTTCCTTGTAGGCTTCTGAATAATTTTGTATTATTCACATCAGCCATCTTATGCTGATAAGTGATTAGAAAATGCAGTGCCTCAGATGAAGGGTTATTTTAATGTCAGACAGGAATTTTTATTTTGTAATATACATTTATCTGATATTGTTCTTCCCTGCTAACTAAAAAATAATTTCTATGTGTACAACAATGACTGGTACATGATAAATGTTGAATAAAAAATAAAAATATAAAGGAAGGTGAATAAAGTCAATAAAATTTTCTGGAAAAAAATTTACTGGGTTGAAGGAATTTTTTCCTATTTATCTGATTCAGATTCTTAGACCTCAAGCTGGATCTCTTTGAGAAACCACAGTTTGTTGTAATTCCTGCTTAAACTGTGTGATGAGAAATATATTGAAAGAGATTCTCAGTGAAGGAGCAAATAGCTTATTTGGATACTTTTCCTGCTCTCAGAAAGTTTTCATCATATAATTGGGAGCTGTGTTATTTTCCTCTTTCAGTTACCTTAATTTTGGTAACATTTAATTATGAGAATGTATTATTAAAAATATGTGGCTCCATCTACACACAAAACAAAGGCAGGATAAATATATTCCATTTATTCCTTCTATCCCACACTCATTAATCAACAGAACTTTCTTGAGCCCAAAGAATATATCAAACACATTGATAGCTGCTGGGTTTACAATGATAAGTAGAGAAGAACCTGGGTCTTGCTTTTCCAGGCTTCATATCCCCTGAGAGACACCCAGAGGGAAGCAGAAAATGACAGTGCAGTGTAATAAATGGTAAAGTAGTGGCAGCACAGGTGCTATGAAAGCATGTTTGAGGGACACACAATAAAGACCTGGGGATTCAGGAAATGTTCCAAGATGAAAGGACATACAAAAAGGAACTTGAAACTAGAAATCAAGTCAGGGGTGTGAATAGGTACACATAAGTTGGAGTGGGAGCATTCTACAAGAGAAAAACACCTAACAAAGGCCAAGGTGTGAAAATCAGTATTCATGAAACCTTATGAATGCAGTGTGGCCTTTGAACCAGCAAGTGATAGAGTTTGATTTGTGTTCGATGTCATAACTGTATGGGTCATTAGTGTGTGAAGTGGATTGAAGGGAACAAGACTGACATCAAGATGTTCCTGAAATGATTTGGGTATGAAAGAATGGAGGTCTGAAGTATGGTGATGCCAGAGGCGATACAGAGTGTGGCGAGCCCTGCTGTTTCTAGCTCATTTCCCTTCAAACCTGTAATGTCCAGCTACTGTGTGTTTGAGTTATAAACAGCTCAGAGCTCAGTACACCACCTTCTCTGTGTATTTGCTCTAGAAGAAAATTGTATGGTTGCCCACCACCCCAGGCCCCAGTGGAAACCAATGAACAACAGGGTGGACACTTTGCCTCAAGGTGAAACTGGTTCTGTACTAAAATATATTCCCCAGCATTTTTATGGTATTTAGATACCATAGCATTTAATGGTATTTAGATACCATAGCATTTTGTGGTATTTAGATACCATACCATTTAAAAAATATCTAAGAGTATAAACAGAAGAACTTGACATGGGATGAAGATTTAAGAAAGAAGTCATGGTTGAAAACTAGATTCTTCCTTCAATTACTGGGAGGATAAGGGAACAGAGATGAGTCTTCTTTGCCCATTGAAGGGGCTTCTCCCTCTTAGGGTGAAGGTTTAACTCTGCATTGTCTAAGGAAACTCTAATGGGTCCCCCAGAGGCAGTTGCCCTAAAAGAAGGGGGTGATTCTTCTCAGGATCCACCCCCACTACTCTCTTTGTTCCTAGACCCATAATTAGATGTGAGTCCCAGCAGACCCCTAAAGGTGAGGTTCCAGATGTGACTCATGAGGAACACACTACACTCCAAAATAATGATGTATTTTCTAATACATAAATACAGAAATAGGATACTCATGGGAAAAAAAAAACATAAAATTCAATCAAGCCAAATATTGATATGGGTTCATGAAGCAGAGATTCTTTTAATTTTGTAGCTGGGGAACTGAGGAAAAGTTAACAGTTTTCCTGCTTGATGGCTGTTATATGAATCAAAAGATGGCTCATATTAAGCAAATTAGAGTTACCAGACCTGACTTGGCTTAATGGAAAGGGAGAGATTGAAAGGAATAGGGAGATTGGAATGTAGAATGGATTTGTCAAGTGCTTTTTCTACATCAATTGAGAGAACCACATTGATCTTTTCCCTTTTCTTACTGATTTGTTCTATCACATTGATTGATTTGTGAATGTTGAACCACACTTGCATCCCAGGGATAAATCCTACCTGTCGGTGTTGGATAATCTTTTTAACATACTGTTGGATCCTATTAGCTAGCTTCTTGTTGAGAATCTTGGCATCCATATTAATCAGGGATATAGGCCTGAAATTCTTCTTTGTGATGAGGTCTTTGCCTGGTTTATGGATCAAAGTGACCCTGGCTTCAGAGAAAGAGTCGAAGTTTTCCTTCTGTTTCTATTTTTTTTAAAACAAATTCAGGAAATTAGGCATTATTTCTTCTTTGAAGTTTTGGTAGAGGGCACCAGACAATCCAACAGGTCCTGGACTCTTGTTTTTTGTCAGGTTTTTGATCACTGCTTCAATCTCGTTACTAGATATTGGCCTATTCAGGTTGTCAATTTCTTCCTGTTTCAATCATGGAAGTTTATAGATTTCCAGGAATGCATCGGTATCTTCTAGGTTGCTTAAATTATTGGCATATAACTACTGATAATAACTTCTGATGATGGTTTCTCTTGCATTGGTGTTAGTCTTATTTCTTCCCTTTCAGTCATAATTTTACTAATTTGGGTCCTCTCTCTTTTCTTTTGGATTAGTTTGGTCAGTGGTTTATTGATCTTATTAATTATTTTAAAGAACTAGTTTCTAGTTTTGTTGATGTGTTCTACTATGTCTTAAGTCTTCTACCTCATTTATTTCTGCTCTAATCTTAATTATTTCCCTTCCTGTGCATGGGGTTGGCTTAATTTGTTATTGATTTTCCAGTTCTTTAAGGTGTAAAGAACGTTGGTGTACTTGGGATTTTTCCATTTTTTTGAATGACACTTGGATGTCAATGTATTTCCACTTTTGGACTGCCTTTGCCATATCCAAAAGGCTTTGGACTGATGTGTCTTCATTCTCATTGCTTTCTGTGAATTGTATAATCTCTCCTTTGGCTTCCTGGTTGAACTAAACTTGTGGAGAATGAGAAATAACATGGATGACTTTAGGAGAAGGAAAGGAAAGTGAATTGGGATAAATCTGAGAGTGAGGTGAAATATGAGAGACTGTGGACTCTGAGAAACAAATGGAGGGCTTTGGAAGGGAGAGGGATGTGGGGATGGGTGATCCTGGTGGTTGGTGTTATGGAGAGCACATATTGCATGAATCCCTTAGTGTGGTACAGAAACAATTAATCTTGGAACATTGAAAGAATAATATAAAATCTAAAAAAAAAATAAAGAAAAATTAAAGGTAAAACACCAAAATAACAATAACAATAATAATAATAAATATAAAAATAATAAAATAAAATGAAGGATAGATTTTTCATTTAAGATCTCCTTAACACCCTTGGGAGGGTCCAAAAGACATACCTTTTATCATGGCTGTGATAAATAAATTTGGCACGGTAATTCCAGAACCCGTGAAAACCATTATGATCACTGTTTTGTAGACCAGACCTTTCATGTCACTAAACTGCAAAATCCCAATGTAATGGGAGATAGTTGTTCCCAGATAATAGTGGCCATATTGAAGTGTTCAAGCTGCTCAATGGTAAGGTAAACACGCTTCCCATTAAAGGAGAGAAGATACAACATAACAATGAGATAATCAATACAAGCAGACTAACAGTGTTAGGGTAGTTTTTGACAGTGTTCTTGGAAGTAAAATAGAGAGGAAGCTTATTCAAGTCTTACTTATCCAGGTTAGCAAAAAAGTCTGGGTTAAGTAAACAGAAGTCTAACTTAATCATAAAATCAGAGATTCATTTCACAATAATTCCCAGACTAGAATGAGTATATGTACTCAAATTTGTTGAATAAAGAGGAGATTGGATTCCCTTGAGGAAAGACCAGGGGACATTTCTATATATTGATCTTCCCCTCAGTCTTCCCCAAGGGAGACCAGAGGCATTCTCTCAGTAGACTGTGATTGGAGAAAAGAAAATAACCAGTCTTTCAGGTACTTCTGGACATACTGACCTGAAACTGATTCTAGGAAATCCAAAACAACAGTATGATCCACCAGTAAGAGAAGGAGTTTTTGGAGAATGTGGTCATTGAAGCTTTAGCTCAGGCCTAATCAGTGTTGTACGCAGCAGGTCAAGGAATGCACCCCATGGATTCTTCCCCAGTTCCAGAACACATTATTTGAAAAGACACATTTGCAACTGGCGGAATTCCCACATTGGTTCCCTGACATGCAGGTTATAATGGTGAAAAGCCAAGTGGAAGCCCCTAGAACTGCCTCTATTGAGGGAAGTAGTAGACCAAAAGCAATACCACCCCCCTTGAAGGAATCATAGAGATTAGTGCCACCATCAAGGGCTTGAAAGATGCGGAGACACTAATCCCGCAACACACACATTTAACTTACTTATTTGGCTATTGCAGGAGAGAGATGCATCTTAGGGAATGACAGTGGATACTTAAAAGTTTAATCAGGTGAAGACTCAAGGAATTGCAACATCTATAGCAGGTGTGGTTTCCTTGCTTCAACAATTTAACAGATATTCTGGTACCTGATATGCAGTTCCTGATTTGGCAACTACTTCTTATCTCCCTGTCTGTAAGGACCATCAGAGGAAGTTTGATTTCAGGTTACAAGGCCAGCAATATGTCTACATTCCCTACCTCAGGGGTGTGTCTACTGTCCAGGAGTATGTCATAATTTAGTTCATAGACACCTTGATTGCCTTTTATTTTACCATACTGTACAAGTATGTGCATTATATTAGTGACATTTGCTGAGTGAATCTAATGATCAAAATGTATCTACTCTAGATTTATTGGTAAGGCATTTTTGTCAGAGATTGGAAAATAATTGCAATTAAAAATCAAGGGAATGAAACAAGGGGAATGCCCAGGACCAGGGGTATAAAGCATATCAAAATATTTCTATTGAATGAAAAGTAAAATGCGATGAAAGCAGAGAGGGAGGCAAACCATAGGAGTCTCTTAATTATACAGAACAAACTGTGGGTTGCTGGAGGAGATGAGGGTGGATAAACGGGATAATTTTATAATGGATATTAAGGAGGGCAGTTGACGTAAGGAGCACTGGGTGTTATAAGGAACTAATGTATCACTAAATTCTATCCCAAAATGAATAATACATTGCATTTGACTAAACTGAATTTAAATAAAATCAGAAAAAAAAAATGGTATCTCTTTGAAGGTAAAGCTCATCTTGGTCCATCTACCCCTTCCAACCGCAAATGATATACAATACCCAAAGAACTCTTTGGACAGGGGCACCTGGGTGGCTCAGTGGGTTAAAGCCGCTGCCTTTGGCTCAGGTCACGGTCCCAGGGTCGTGGGATCAAGCCCCGCGTCGGGCTCTCTGCTCTTTGGACAGCCTGCTTCCTCCTCTCTCTCTCTGCCTCTCTGCCTACTTGTGATCTCTATCAAATAAATAATTAAAATCTTAAAAAAAAAAAGAACTCTTTGGAGAGAGAAGGCAACAGCTTTTTTCTTTGGGTATTTTATTTTGGCCTATTATTCAAGAATTCAAAAAACTGCTAGTTTGAGTTGGACTAAAGACAAGGCTCGGCCACAGGTCCAGACTGTGGAACAAGCTTCTGTTCCACGTGAGTGTTAAGATTCTGCACAACCAATGGTTCTTGAAGTGTCAGTGGAAGAAAGGGGTGCTACTGGAGTTTTTGGTGGTCCTCCATATATGGATTGCAGTGCAGACCTTCAGGATTTTGGAGCAAATTCCAGCCATTGTATACAGATAATTACTTTCCTTTGGAGAAGTGGCTCTTGGCCTGATACTGGGCCTAGTACAGAATAAGGCTTAACCACGGGCTACAAGTTTCTGTGAAATTTGAACTGTTCATCATGAATTTGGAGTTTTCAGATGCAGAATCATAGAGTTGGTGTCCAAAGCAGCACTACACTATGGAATAGACAGTCTCCTTTTATATATGGTTTTGCTTTCCATGTTACAGTTGCCAGAATTTCAGAAGCAGATGATCCTCCTTCTGACATTCTGTCAGAAGGTCAGTGGTAGTCTAATGCTACAACACAATGCCTGTGTCATTTACCACATTTCATCTCATCAGAACAGCATTTTATCATCTCACATCATCAAAGGAGGAAGGGGGAGTACAGTACACTCAGGTATTCTGAACAATAGAGGCATTTTGAAAAGAGATACTTTTGTTAAAATAGGTAGTTGATTTATTTTACTTTATTATTATTGTTGTTATTTGTTAGCATGCCTAATTTATAAATTAATCTTTACCACAGGGATGCATGAATAGGAAAATACATTGTATATATAGGGTTCAGTATTAATCATAATCTCAGTCACCTACTGGGGTCTTGATTTACATCACTCCCCCCCATAAGGAGGGGATACTTTATAGGTGATCTGTCCCAAACAGGAACTGAAGAAAATGTTATGCAAAGAAATGCCTAAATGTTCACACTCCCCACTTTTTCTATTATGCTTTCTCTCTTCCAGCCTACACCGAAGGCCTTGTGGAGAATTCACTATGATCAAGTGACAGAAGAAAGGATTTGGGCATGATAGACAAAAAATTCAGCAGTGATATGTGGGTAAAGCTAAAATGTGAATACATGCAACACTACATCCTTATTATGGAAAAATCCCTGAAGGTCTATGGTGAAGGGAATTTCTCTCAATGGATACAACTTGAAACAATGCACCTGGCATTCAGTTTCCTTGAATGAGAAATGGCTGGATGTAGAAAGTATGCTGATTCATAGGTTTTGGCCAAAAGTTTGGCTGAATAATCAGGGACTTGGAAAAAAAGAAACAAACAAAGAAACATTATTGGAAAACCATTAAAAAGAAAATTTGAGGAAGAGTCACGTTTCCATACCATTCTGGATGAATAAAAACACACAATCATATTAATGTAAATTGTGAATACTCACCAAGAACTGACCCACAGAGGAGAATTTTAAGAATCAAGTGGATAGAATGACCCAGTTTGTGCATACCGGTCAGCCTATTTCCCAGGCACTCCTGTCATTACCCAAATGGGGTCATGAATAAAGTGATCTTGGTGGCAGAGATGAATGTTGTACATGACCACCACAGCATAGAATTCTACCCACTAAAGCTACTGTGGGCATGACCACTGCCAAGGGCCAACTCAGCAGATGCAACCTGAAGTCCCCAATATGGCAGCATTCCTTGGCATGAACAGCTTGGGTTCAGGTGGATTCCATTGGGATGTTTCCATCATGGAAGGGCAGTGTTTTGTTCCTACTGCCATAGACACTTCCTTCGGATAGGAATTTGCATTCCCTGAATGCAATGCTTCTGACAATACTAGTATCCATGGACTTAGAGAATTTTGTAATCAAAATCATACCATTTCACACAACATTACTTCTGATCAATAATCTCACTGCACAGCAAATGAACTGCCACAATGGGCCCATGCTCATGGAATTCACTGGTCTTATCATATGTCCCAGTATCTTGAAGGAATTGGCCTGATAAAATGGGAGAATGTTATTTTCCAGAATTATTTCTAGTATGAGCTATGTAGCAATGCCTTCCAGGGTTGGAGCAAGAGTCTTTAGTTCTCAGGAAGGCCATATATGCTCTGAATCAGCATCAAATTCATGTTGCTCTTCCTCCCATAGCCAGGTCCTATAATCAAAAAATAGAAATGGGAGAAGCACCACACATTATTACTCTTCGTGACTCACTAGTAAAATTTTTGCTTTCTATTCCCATTTGCTTATGCTCTTCTTGCTTTGAGGTCTTCCTTCCAAAGGGAGAAATGCTCCCAACATGATAAAATGCAAGATTCTATTGAAAAGAGTGTTAGGACTGCTGCCTGACCACGTTGAGTAGCTCATGGCTTTAAATCAATAGGCAAAGAAGTTGCTGTGTTGGTTGGGGTGATTGATCCTGACAACCAATGGGAAATTGGACTACTGCTCCACAATGGAGGTAAGAAAGAGCATAGATAGAATACAGGAGTTCTTGTAGACATTTAGTGTCATCCTGTTCTGTGCTAAGGTCAATAAAACTGCAGAAACTCAGTCCAGGTAGAACTATTAGTTACCCAGACCCTTCAGTAATGAAGGTTTGAGTCACTCCACCAGCTAAGAACCACAATCAGCTTTGGTGTTTGTTGAAGGCACATTGAATATAGAATGGGTAACAGAAGAAAGTAATTATAAATAAACCATGTGACTATTACAAAAATGAAGACTGTAATTATTATATTTACCCCTTATATTATGAATAATTCTGTGTCTGAAAAAATATATATGTAATATCTTTGTTTTCTTCCATTTCTTATTGCTTTATCATGAAGCTGTAGATATATTGAATATTTGCCCTAGCATTTTAGTATTTTTATTTTCCACAATATCTTTTAACTAACCAAATATCAAGGGAAATGTAAAAATCACCCAAAATTTTACTTTTTCATCTTGTGGAGGTTTTAGTGTATTTTTGTTTGTATACATGATTGTTGTATAATGTTAATTGGTAATATAACCATTTGTAGTGTTTATTGGTTGTTAAGTATGATTTACAGAGATGTGTATAGGTACTATATGGATAATCAGTGGGCTTTTAACAATTCATTTTATGTGTTAACTTGCCTAGACCACAGGGTGCTCAGATATTGCTTTGACTATTGTTTTGGGTTATGACTTGAGATTTTTCTGGATGATATTAACTTTTGAGTTGGTAGAATGAATAAAATAGATTGTTCTCACTAATGTATGGTCCTCATCTAATGAAATGAAGGCCTGAAAATTATAAAAGGCTAACCTTCCCTGAGTAAGAGAGAATTCTCCTGCCTGAGAGCCTTCAGACTGAACCATCAGCTCTTCCTGTCTGATGACTTGCACTCTGACACATTAACTCTTCCCTGATTTTATGCTATTCTCCTGCCAATGGACCTCAACTAGGACATCTACTCTGTTTTATTGAGGTTTCTGGTGCTGAGACTCAAATGGGACATTGATTATACACATTTTGCACCTGTCAGGTTCCATATACACAAAAGCAAATTGGTATGTGTATGCGTGTGTGTGTGTGCGTGCACAGAAAGGTTTCAGATTTTCATGGATCAAGAGACTCAATATTGTTCAGATTTCAATAATTTCTGAAACAATACACATTTTATACTGTACCTATAAAGACTCCAATGACAATTTTCGCAGATATATAAAAATCAGCTGAAAGTTTCATATGGAATTTTAAGAGTTCTTCAATCAAATAATTTTTGAAAAGAGAAATTTGTATGTCCCACATATCCTATTTTAAAATTATTATAAAACTACAGTAATGAAAACTATGGTAATTAAGCCAGGGACTTAGACAAATGGAATGAACTGCGGAGCCCAGAAATGCACCATCCCTTATATGGTCAACTGAATTTCTACAAGGGTGCCAAAACCATCCAATAGGAAAAAATAGTGTTTTCAGCAAATAGGTTAGCTAAACTACATATTCAAAATCTAGTTATGCAAAAAAGAAAACTAGATACACAAAAGAACGAAGGAAGGGACTCCTGGGTGGGTCAGTGGGTTAAGCCTCTGCCTTCGGCTCAGGTCATGATCTCAGGGTCCTGGGATGGAGCCCTGCATTGGGCTCTCTGCTCAGCGGGGAGCCTGCTTCTCTCCCTCTCTCTGCCTGCCTTTCCATCTACTTGTGATCTCCTTCTGTGTGTCAAATCAATAAATAAAATCTTAAGAAAAAAGAATTAAGGAAGATCCTTAAATTATACTATAGACAAAATAAACTCCAAATGGATCAAAGACTTAAGCAGAAGAACTAAAACCATAATTTTTTTAGAAGAAAAAAAGTAGTGATGTATTATATGTTGGCTAGCTGAACACAACAACAACAAAGAATAAATTATAAATGAAATAAAAGCTTCAGGACATTACCATAAGAAATAATTTCTTGAATATGTCACCAAAAAACACAATTTACAGAGAAAATAAATAAATTAATTAAACTCTCTCAATATTACAAATGTCTATGCACCAAAGGCCACAATCAACAGAATGAAAGGCAGTTCATGGAATTCCTAAAACTCAACAAAAGACTTGAATAAACATTTCTCAAAAAATGTATACAAATGGGCAATGAGCATATGAAAAGATACTCAACATCACTAAACACATTCATGCCCACTGTCAATAAGAATATAAAATGTTGAAGCCACTGTGAAAGGCAATAAGACCTTCTTCAGAAAGTTAACAATAATGACCACGTGATCCAGCATTTCCACTTCTGGGAATATAGCAAAAGCACTGGAAGTGGGGACTGGAAGAGATGTGTGTACCTTCATGTCCATTTCAGCACTAGTCATGATAGCCCAAATATGTAACCAACCCATGTGTCCATCAACGTAGGAATAAACAAAATGTGGACTGCAGACAATGGAGTATTATTAAGCATGGAAAAGGAAGGAATTTCTGACCCATGCTCAACACAGACATACTCTGATGACATCTTAAATGAAAGAAACTTTTGTCATGCCTTCCTCAATACCTCCAGACACTGACAGTTTCTCTGAATATTCTTTTATTTAGTTATTTCAGTTATGTTGAAAATACAAGGTTATATTAGTTTCACTTGGGTATATAATGATTCCACAATTCTAGAGCTTACTCAGTGCCCATCACAATAATTCTGCTCAACGTTCCTTCCTTTTGTTAAACTTGAAAGTTTTGAGGAGAACTAGTCAGACATTTTATATAAAAACCTTTATTTGGGGTTTGTTTGATATTTTATTCAAGATCGGACTGGGGTTATGGGTTTTTGGGAGAAGTGTCACAGAGGCAAAGTGCCATTTGCATCACATCATGCCAGTGGGTACATACTTTCATTGTGACTCATCATCCTTGAGGTTAACCTTGATCACCTGGTTGAGGTCGTGTTTGCCACATTTGTCCTCTGTAAATTTATTTCTCCTGCTGCATTCCACAATGTGACTTTTGGAAGGAGTTCACTTGTGTGCAACCCATAAATAAGAGATTGAGTGTTACCCTATAACCCTTTGAGAGCAGAATACCAACAAAATAATTAGGAATCTTTCAATGGAAAGTTTGTCTATTATTCCCTATTCATTAGCTATTTATTTAAGTGTTCATATCACTATGAACTTGTGGATCTTTAAACTATGAGTCATATATCAATTTGTGTTATTTATTTTGTTGTTCAATTATTTTCTAGCTTTAGGCATTGTGGGCTCTTTCCTGTGGCTCTTGTGTCCCTTTGTCATATTCTTACCACAGTGCCAGTTATGTGTGTGTGTGTGTGTGTGTGTGTGTGTGTGTGTAGTGTTACCATATTTTTACCAGTTCATCTTGTACATTCCCCACCTGAGACCTAGGATCAGCCTTTTGCTTAAGAAATGCTAATTAATTTTTTTGGATAACGGTATCAGGAACCAAGTCCTGCCACTAGATTACTAGATAATCACTGTTTTTTTTTTTTTTAAATTCTAGTCAAAGCACATCATTTATGGCCCACATAAACACTTTAATTGCAAGAAGTGGTTACCTTTTCCCCAAAGTCCATTAATACATAGTGAAGATTAAGTTCTTGCCACATCTAGCTCATGCGTCTTAATTAAAAGGGAAGGAACACTTTAGGGAATGACCCTCCCTAGACTCCTATATTTTGCATCATTCACGTTAAAATACTGCTATAGGAAAGGCAAAATACAAATATTTCCCCATCGAAATTATAAGTGAGTGTGGATATCAGAAAGTGTGGGAAGAATCCTGAACCAACTTTGTCTTCTGGCATGCAAGTGAGAACCTGAGCCTCAGTGACATCAAAAGAGATCAAACAGAATTTTAGAAGAATTTTTTTTTTATTATTCTCATTGGGGTAAAGAGAGACCGAATTACATTGAGAAGAAAAGAGAATGCCTGAACATCCTACCCTTTGCATAAGCTCTTAACACAACTGGTGAGTTTGTGTTGGGGATTAACTTAGTTGTATGTCATACTCTGAGAAAATTCATCTGATCTATGCCAAATGTGCACCTAACACATAAAAGGCATTTGAGAAAGGAAAGAAAGTTTAGGGCATTTTCTACAAGTGCTTGACAGTCTAAACTGAGAAGACAGAATAAAAGAAATACACAGTAGCTCCTGGTGGAGAGAGAGACAAATACAAATTGTATCTAGTCCAGTGTTCCAGGATGCTCTCTGTAGATGATGATTTTACTTGGGATGTAGTAGGCTTCCCTTTTCAGTGGTAACAGAGTATTGAAGGACTGAACACTATTGGATTGTATCAAGAGGAAATTCTCTTAATTCTTAACCAACTGAGCCACCCAGGCATCCCTCTCTTAATTCTTTCATTTACTTTATGAATACTTATTATTACATATGTACATTTTTCTAGATGCTTGAATTCAGGAGTGAACAGATAAATATTACCTTCCTTATGTCGCTTCATTAGAATGTATGCCACTCTATTATCTATTTTTATTTGAACTATACAAATCTTTCAATCTATATCATTAAGATAGATGATAGATAGATTGATAGACGATAGGTAGATAGATGGTGGAAACATAGTAAATTGATAGGTAGATGTATGGATGAATTGGTAGACAGACATCTCTTTATAATACTTAATTGTTAGAAACCACAGACAAGTTTAAACTCCTGTCTGCTGACGAGTTGGACAAAGACCCCATTTGTGAAACTCATAAAAGTGTAGGGGAACCTGTAGTGAATGGCAGTGTGGTGGGGGCAGTGCAGTTAGGGCATGATGTGGTAAAGACCCTTGAATCAGAACTGTCTCTACAGTGACTCACCCTCCTACACAGATATATAAATCCTGCTCTAGCACTATAAATCTTGCTGTTTTTGCAACCTGTGTCAGAATACAGTTGTTATATACCAGCAACATGCCAAAGGCAGCAATAAGCCATCTACTAAGAGAAGGTCTTTAAAAATCTTTATTTTGTTGCAGAACCACTATGACAGATTTTCAACTACCAATGGGAATATTTAAAAGGCAAGTAATCCTCTTACCTTTGATTTCAAGAATACAATTTCCCCACCCTGAGGCCACAAATATACTATTTGATACTCTTATAAATACAATTAATTGATATGAGTCCGTGTGTGTGTGTGTGTGTGTGTATGTGTGTGTGTGTGTGTGTGTGTGTGTGGTATTATTCTGCTGTTAATGAAAATATTACCATCTTCAACAGACAGTCCTGAACTCTGCCCCTTTACAACATATTTTAGAAACCATTGTATATATACCCACTTCCCTTTGTTTGATGATTGCATAAAATACTATCCCTGAATCATTTAGCTTCCTTCTGGTGGGCATTGAAGTTGTGTCTTACCTTTGGTCAACATGGAAAGGATTGCTGTGATGATCTTCCTGCGTATGAGTGAGATTATTTGCAACAAATGCAAACACTAGACACTAGATCCTTGTCTGTGTGACAGTGAAATATCATCATTGCTAAAAATCACCCCAGGAGAGATTGTATCCCTTAAATTCCTCCCAAGAATATGTGGAATCAATTGTGTCCAACATAATTTTCAGAACTGTTTGTTAAGAGACATTTATCCAAACTGTCATTTTGTTAACCTAAGTGAAAAGATAAATAATTGGATTTGAATGGAATGTATTTTTCTATGAAAGAAATTGATAATCTTTTCACATTATTTATAATAAGAAGAGTTCCTTTGAGGTCAGTTCTTTTGTACATTTTCATTTCCACGTTTTTTTTTTTAATTATTATTATTTTGTTGATTTATTTGGAGAGAGAGAGAGAGAATAAAAGCAGGGGAAAGGGTATAAGAAGAAGGAGAGATAGAATCTGAAACAGGCTCCATCCCCAGCACAGAACCTAGAATGGGGCTGGATTCCAAAACCCTGAGATCATGACCTGAGTGGATATCAGGAGTCAAATATTTATTTATTTATTTATTTATCTTTTCAGTGTGTATTCCTTTAAGAGTTGAATATTTAACCAGTTGAGCTACCCAGGCACCATCTGGATTGTGTTTTCTATCTCTGAAATCCATTTTTATTTGAGAAAACTATGCTTTTGTCTGCAATACATGTAAATATACTTAAATGCCTTGCCACATATACATTTAATTGTGTTATTATATGGGAAATATATGTGATGAAGACAGAAATTTTTTTTTTCAGTTTTGTATACATAAATGAATATTATTTCTCTTCCTGTTTCTATCTTTTGCTGAAGTCAGGGCATGAGACTCACAAGAGCATGTTTTAGCTATGACCTGGAGTTTCTTTAGTTCATTGTCTAAATCCCTGGTGCTTAAAATAACAGGAAATATGAAACAATATTTTGATTTATGCTAAACATTCCCTATTTATCCTTTATTTTAGTCTCAGTCTCTCCTTATGTCTTAAGAAAATATGCAGAAAGACCCATCAAAATACTGGACGAGGTGAAGAATTCCACTTTGGACAACATAGGATAATGTAAAAAGTACAAAATGTTATGATAGAAGCTGAATTCACAATTGTAAGCAACTATAAATTATTCAGAGTGGAAATAAAAGAAAATAATTTTAGTCAAGGGAACAGATCAAAATAAATTTAATGATGGACTGCACGATTTGACTGAACTTTCACTGCTAAAATATTGCTTGTTTTTCTCTTGTCCTTTTTCTTTCTTTCCCTCACCCTGTCTCATTCTCTCTCTCAAAGATTTCATTAAGGAAAAAAAAATTAAAAGTTTCCATATCATTTATTGAATGTTCAGAATATTTACTAAAAGATACTTTACAAATGATCTATCAATTTCAAAAAAGTATGAAAGCACATTTTGCATATCATGCACGAATTTTCTCCTTTTTGCAACATTCTACCTTAATGGTTACATGATGTTAAAAAAGGGAAGATATTCAGCTCAGAAAGATACCCTCTGGTAATAAATTCATTAAGTTAATGTTTATTATGCCTGAAGAATTGGGTACTCTCTCATTATTAGTATATTTCATTGTTTCTATAAGCAATCAGTAGAATAGATTGTGAATAAATATTACGATCCCTGCTTTACTCAAGGGAAAACAACATAGAAGATAAGGGATTATTCACTGGTAAGTGGCCCTTCCATGAACAAGCATATGAGTTTGACCTCCAAATGGAGTATTCATTTCCTAATATTTCTTTCTTTGCAGATTAATTACTTCTAACCTGCATTTTCTCCACTTGGCCTGAAATAATGGAGCAAAATAACACTGTTACTGAGTTCATACTGCTAGGATTGACCCAAGATCCAATGAAAAAGAAGATGGTGTTTGTAATCTTCTTCATTTTTTACGTGGGAACTGTGGTAGGGAATTTGCTCATTATTGTGACCATCAAGTCCAGCCGGACACTTGGGAGCCCCATGTACTTTTTCCTATTTCATTTGTCCCTTGCTGATTCCTGTTTCTCAACTTCCACAGCCCCAAGACTAATTGTGGATTCACTCTCTGCACAAAGAACCATATCTTACAATGAGTGCATGACTCAAGTCTTTGCAATACATTTCTTTGGCCCCGTGGAGGTCTTTGTTCTCATCTTCATGGCTATTGATCGCTATGTGGCTATTTGTAGACCCTTACATTACCCAACCATCATGAGACAGCAGGTTTGTACAATCCTGATCATTCTTGCATGGATAGGGGCTTTTATTCATTCTGTTACTGAGATACTGCTGGCCTTGAAATTGCCTTTCTGTGGACCCAATTTGATTAATCATTACTGCTGTGATCTGCAGCCCTTGTTGAAACTTGCATGCATGGACACGTATATGACCAACCTAGAATGGGTATCTAACAGTGGGACTGTTTGCACAGGCAGTTTTATGATTCTGATGATTTCCTACATTGTCATCTTGCATTCCCTGAGAAACCACAGTGCAGAAGGGAGGAAAAAAGCTCTCTCCACTTGCATTTCTCACATCATCGTAGTAGTGTTATTCTTTGGTCCATGTATATTCATATATGCACGGCCCCCAACCACTTTCCCCATGGACAAGATGGTGTCTGTATTTTATACTATTGGCACCCCTTTTCTCAACCCATTCATCTACACACTGAGAAATGCAGAAGTGAAAAATGCCATGAGAAAGCTATGGCGTATCACAACTACCTCAGAAAGCAGGAGATGAATTGAGGATTTTGGTTGATTCTTTAATCTGTACAGATATCAAATATAATAGTGTATATCCTCACTTGTCCAACATACTCTATTACAATGAACCTGATTTCCTTAGTTTTTTCTGTACTTCTGCCCTCAAACTTGTAGCTTCCCTCGTAATGCCAGGCTGCTTCTTACTTTTCCTGAGAGTTCAATTCTGACATTGTTGATTATGAAATACTCCTCACATTTCAGTCTACACTCTGGTTTAATAAGAAGAAAGATATTTATACAATCACAACTGTTCAAACAGTGAGTATTCATCAATAAAAAAGAGCATATTCTCTAAGATCTGTAATTCCATCTATAGAACATTTCAAACAAGGTATCCTGCTTTCTCTTTAACACATCAGAGCAAAGGAACTAACTTTGTGTGTCAAGAATTATTTTTATTATATCATTCATTCATTTTAAAAATTTCCATAATTGTGAACCCAATATCAAAAAGGTATATGTATAATTTATTATCCATAATAAATTATTATTATTATTATTATTATCCTTATTTTTTCCTTTGACTATTAGGATAATTGAAGCATTATGTATGGGAATTTTTAAATGTAGCATTACATGGCCTGGAGATATTCAGCTAATTTGTATGGTTTGTATATAGGAGCTACAAGAGAATTCTACAACTCTAAAAGGAAAAGAAGCAAAATAACGCATGTTGTCAAAGCTAAATAATATTTTAAAATACACCATAAATAAAACATATTTTCTGAGATTGATGTACAGAAAAATAGAACCCAGTTTGGAAGGGAGGAAAGCATATTATTTCATTTACTGCTATGCTTTATAAATGGAATAAAGGAAATCATCAGAGGCATTCAGAAATACTTACCTGAATGTCTCTAGTTAATGGACTTAGAGTGAACCTGCTTTTGCAGCAGGAAGCCACTTTGTTTCTCTGTTTGTCCTTTCCTAGTAAAGTGGTAGTGTGGATTAACAAGTTAGAATTGCCAATAGAATTATGGTGTTCATAGTTAATGGAGCAGATTAGCAACCATGCCTTGAATATGTGCATTCCAGGGGTTTTCTCATGAATTTTTAACTCATTGCTCTCAGAGAGTGCAAGAGTGTTAATTCAAAGGTGTACACGCCCCTGATTTTATATCAGCATTATCTACAATAGCAAAACTATGGACACAGCCCAAATTTCCTTTGAATGATGAATGGAAAAGACATGGGGTTTATATTGCTCAGCCATTAAACAGAATGAGATTATGCCATTTGCAATGACAAGGTCTGAGCTAGAGACTATTATGCTATTCTAATCAAGTCAGTCAATGAAAGAGAAATACCACATGATTTCCCTCATGTGGAAATTAAGAAAACAATGAGTATAGGGAAAAACGGAGAGAGGTGGGCAAATCAAGAAATGGGTTAACTATAGAAAACAAAAGATGGTTACCAGAGGGGAGGTGGCTAGAAGGCGGGGTTAAATAGGTGATGGGGATTAAGGAGTCCACATGTTGTGATGAGCACTTGGTATGGTATGTAAGTGTTGAATCTCTAAATTGTACACCTGGAAATCATACTACACTGTATGTTCACTAACTGTAATAAAAAAAAACTTTAAAAATAAATAACAAATAAAATTCATTACTTTAAGTGTATTCAAGTTTACCACATCCTTAGTAACTGTTACAAGATTCCATTTTATTTTTTATGCTGTTGCCCATTATTTATCTGGAAAAACCTTTTTAAAGCCAAGAGTTTCCTCTTGTCAAAGGTTATTTTAAAATAAATTCATTGAAATATCCTGTTTTCAATGTTCTCACTATTTTTTGATTTCTGGGTTATTATGAAATTAATGACTGCACTAATGTCCAAAGTTGGCATGTTGATGGAGAAATATATATATATATATATATATATATATATATATATACACATATATATATGCATATATTTTTTCAGGTATACAAATTGATTTTTGATGTACCACAATCTAAGTAATTAGCACATCTATCTTCTCTATATAGTTATGTGTGTGTGTGTAAGAAGCGTTATTTAAATTTATCCTGGTTTCAATTTCAAGTATTCATCATGGTGTTGTTAGCAATAGTGACCATGCTATATATTAGATCTCTAAAACTTATTCATTCCACATAACTGAAACCTTGCACACTTTGGGCAACATCTCTCCATTTCTCTCAGTCCCTAGCCCCTGGTAACCACCACTGTACTCTCTATTTCTGTGAATTGAATTATACCATTTCCGCATATAAGTGAGATCATGCAGTATTTCTCTTTCTGTGTCTTCCTTATTTCACTTAACATCAAGATCTCCAGCTCCATCCAGTTCCAATTTGTTACTGAAAATGGAAGAATTTTCCTCTAATGTCTGAATAATAAAGATCTCACATTTTCTCTCTTGATTCATCAGTTAGGGATGAAGTTGTATCTATACCTTGGGTTCTATGAGTAATGATGCATTGAACTCAGGAATGCAGATAGCCCTTCACAACCATGATTTCACATCCTTTGGATATATGCCCCAAATTAGGATTGATGGATGGCAGTTCTACATTCAATTTTTTGTAGAACTAATATATTCTCTATAATGACTGCCCCAATTTATATGCCCATCAGTAGTGTACATGGGATCCCTTGATTCCATATCCTAACCAATATTTTGCATCTCTTATCTTCTCAATAACAGTCCAACAAAGGTGACGTGATAATTCATTATGATTTTGATTTGCATTTTCCTGATGTTGAGTGCTGTTGAGCACCCTTTGAGGCACCTATTCACCATTTGTTAGCCTCTGAAAAATGTCTGTTCAGTCCCTCTGCTTATTTTGTAATCAGAGGAGATGAATAAAATTGCCATAACCTCTGCTGCATTTTCCTGTGAGCCTGAAACTGCTCTAAAAAAGAGTCCATTATTTAAAAAGATGTTAAAAAGAAGAGAAATTTGAATATTAGGCAAAAATCACCTACTCAGAAGAATATTGAAAAGAAAGAAAATAACTTACAAAGGGGAGAAAAAAGAAAACTTTAAGAATATGAACTGACTCCCCCAAATGTAGTAATTCCATTAAATTCCAATGCAATGTACTTGAAAGGCAGAAGCTGACAGAATAGACAGAATAATCTTCAGCAAGAAAAGTAAAGGACTGATAAACACATCAATATGATAGATCCCAGAACAAAGAAACCATACACTATGAGTACACTCATACACTATGAGTAAATGTTGTGATTCAATTTGCAGGAAGTTATAGAATAGACAATACTAAAACAGAGTGATACAAATCGGTACAATAGTTGCATCTGAGGGAATTAACTGAAAGGAGCATGACAGAACTTTCTGGGTTAATGAAAGTATTCTAGGTCTTGAATTTCTTAATGGCTATGTGAATATATACATTTATAAAAACTCACCAAACCATAAGTTTGACCTTATGCATTAAAAGGTCTGCATTTCATTATGTGTAAAATTTATCTTAGAAAAAGAATTGTATTACTAAAACAAAACAAAACAAAACAAGAAAACTTTACCAATATATCTAAGCACCACCCCCCTGCAAAAAAAAAAAAAAAAAAAAGCCTTTCATATTTAGTGATCATTTCGGGGGGGGCGGGTGGGGGCAGAACAGTCATTGTCATTAAGAATTTCACTCCCATGAGTGGAAGAATCCAAATATTTTATCGAAAATTCATATATCATAGTTACTCTGAATGGTGGCCTTAGATTTCACAGAAGTGAAAAACTTCTGTAATGAAAATTATGTCATCAATAAAGTGTAAAGCCAATCCAGAAACTGAGAGAAAATACTTGCAAATCATGCTTAAGATAAGGAACTTGTTTGCAAATTTTATAAAGAACTTATTAATACTACTTAATAATAAAAAGGTAACAACCCAACTTAAAAATTGACCAAATATCTGAGTAAACATATCTCCACGAAAATATTCAAAAGGCCAAAAGAATATGAAAAGATGTTTTAACCCTTTAGGTAATAGGAAATGGGAACCTCAGCCATAATGAGATACCACTTTCCACCCACTAGGATGTCTATTAAAAAAAAAAAAAAGAGTAACAAGTTTTAGTAACATGGCTGAGAAATTGGAGTTCTCATAAATGCTGATAGTAATGTGAAATGGTGCAACTGCTTTGGAAAACAATGTGTCAGCTCCTCAAAAGATTAAACATTTAATAACAATGACCTAGCAATTCTAATTAATCTTAGGCATTTGCCCAAGGGAAATTAAATATATATGCACACAAAAAGTTGTACACGATTGTTCATTGCATCACTATTCATAGTAGCTAAAATGGGGGAACAATCCACATGCCAATCAAATGATGCATGTGTAAATTTTATATTAATAAACTGGAGTGGTATTCTTCTACAGGATGAATAAAACCTATGCTAAGAACATTATCCTAAATGAAAGAAACAGGTTAAAGGAGAAAACATTATATATAATTCCTTTTATATGAAATGTCTAGAAAAGCTAATCTATAATGAAGGACAGGAGATTATGGGACCCCTTGGTGGCTCAGTCTGTTCAGCCACTGACTCTTGATTTCTGCTCAGGTCATGGTCTCATGGTCCTGGGATCAAGCCCAGTTGTGATTTGTATTCAGTGTGGAGTCAGCTTAAGAGATTCTCCTTCTCCCTCTACCCCTCCCCCAGTGCTCCAAATGGGAGCTCTCTTTCTCTCTCTTTAAAACAAAACAAAACAAAACAAAACAAAAGAAGAAGAAGAATAGTACTTGTCTAGGACCCCTTGTAATGGTGATGTAGAGGAATGATAAGTGACTATAATGGGTAAGGAGTTTCTCTTTAGAGTTGTAAAGGTGTTGTAAAATTAGATAATATTGATTTTCGCACAGACTTCTATACTAAAACCATTACATTCTATACTTTAAATACATGAACTGTATAGTATGTGGATTATATCTCACTGACAAGGCAAAGCAGGAAAGAGTCAAATACCCATGGGGTGAAGGTGAATGTCACCTGACCAGTCAAGCACCTGCAGCTAACAGCTGAATGTGAGGCAGATCAAGCATGAAACGCAGGTAATAACAACGTGGCATCCACATTTTTCCCTTCTCCTGCTGGTCAGCATAGATGCTTTAGCAATGCCCTGCATTTCATCATGATACTACAAAACCATAGAAGAACAGAGTATGGAAACTGTTCTCCATCTTTAGGGTATTCATGGGCCTGACTCGGCAGGACTTTGGCTCACATTCATGGGGCCACTTCTGAATCCTAACCACAGATATTCCCTGTTGCTGCTGAAGTAGTAGATACTGTGTGACATGATTAGAACCTAATATACCCGGCAGATTTCCCATCAAGTGTCCAGTGACATGGGGAGATGGCAGTGCAAATGGCCTGCTCTGGGGTTGAACTTTAGCCAGTGGGAAAAGTAAGTCAATGGCTAATTTCCCCCTTTTATGGCTATTTGGAAAAGAAACATATAGTCTCTCTTAAAAGGTCCAGTGAGATCAAGAAATAAGCTGTGTAAGTGGTGAAACTATCCAGGGGTATGTAACTTAAAAGTTCCTCTAGGAATAGAAATGTGTTAGAGTCTGACATTTTGTACATTGTATGAAAAAAGAAGGAGATTTGATGAAAATAGGAAGGGTGAAGAAAAAAAAGCAAAAAATGAGGAGAAAGGGAAAAATAGGAATAGTAGAGGAATCACAAAGGATGCTAGTGGTCAAGGTCAATATCAATGCCTATATTCAAAAAGTAGAAGCATGGAAGCCTACATTACAATTTCTCCCAGGTATAAACTAGAAGTCAATTTCCCAATAATTTCTCCAGAGATCAACAAAGATTTAATTAAAAAGAAAAGCAATGAACATCAATGGCACTATTGAATCAACATTTTTTCCAATCAAATGGAACTTTCAAAAGAGTAGAAGTAATAAATTCAATAGAGAAAGAACCCCAAATAGACATTTAATATATCTATTATATTAAAAATGTATCATCTTTATATATATATTTAACAACATTAATCCTATGAACAAGATATCAATCATAAAATGATTACTTCTGTTTATAGAAATGTTTTGGATTCATGTTTGTTCCTAAATGCAACAATTGATTGGTTTTTAAATTTAGCGGATAGGAGAAAATTTTAAAATTTTAACAGGTTGAAAAGACATCCTGGAATTAGCTCTTTTGCTCATTGAATGTCATCTTTTTAAAAATGAAAAGGCAATACACAGACTAGGAAACAAACTTTATATGTATAGAAACACATACTTATGTATAAGCATTTTTTAACATCTTAATTTTATTTTATTGTTTTCAGTGTTCCAAGACTCATTGTTTATGCACCGCACCTATGACCCTGCAAATTCACTACAGATGTAGTGAAAAGAAGGGCCATACGTACCCCAATATTCATAGCAGTAATGGCCACTATCAATAAACTATGGAGAGAGCCAACATGCCCTTCAACAGATGTATAAGCATTTTATATTATATAAAGCTTACATATTCAATTTCACATATAAATTATACATAAATATATACTTTATATTTAATATTTTGTGTAAACCCTATATATATATATAAAAGACTTATGTCTAGAACATATAACACCACTTACAGTTTAGTAATAGGAACACAACTACTATTTTTACACTGTACACGAGATTTGAAAATAAATTAAAAAAAAAGATATACAAATGCTGGATTTTGGGGTAGTTCTATTTTTAACTTTTTTAGGAAACTCCGTATGTTTTCTACAGTGGCTGCATCACTTTGCTTTCCCACTGACAGTGCGAGAGTGTTGCCCTTTCTCCACACCCTTGCCAACATGTCTTATTTGTTGTATTGCTGATTTTAGCCATTCTGGCAATCATGATGTGATATCTTATAGTAGTTTTGATTTGTATTTTCTTGATGTTAGGCGAATGTGATAACCACTACACTATGGAAACCTTGATGTTCAGTAATGTTGAGCATCTTTTCATGTGTCTGTTAACTGCCCCGATGTCTTCCTTTGAGAAATGTTTATTCAAGTCTCTGGCCCTTTTGAATTGGATTACTTGTTTTTGATTGTTGAATTTTTGAGGTTCTATATATACTTTAGATGCTACCCAACAGTCCAGAAATTGCAGTACTACCAGGTATTTGCAGAAAGAATACAGAAAAATAAGAATACTAATTCAAAGGTATACATGCACCCTGATATTTATAACAAGATTATCTACAAAGGCCAGTTATGGACACAGCCTGAATATACATCAAATAATGAATGGATAAAGAAAATGTGAGAATCGATAGGTAGATAGATAGGCAAACCCAGAAAAGACTCTTTTTTTATCATTTCTTAAAATCTTATTTTATTTTTTCAGTGTTCAAGATTCACTGTTTATGCACACCCAGTGCTCCAAGCAATGTGTGTACTCCTTCATACCCACCACCAGGCTCACCCATCCCCCCAGTTTGTTTCTCAGAGTCCACAGTCTCTCATGGTTTGTCTCACCCTCCAGTTTCCTCCAATTCACATTTCTTTTCCTTCTCCTAATGTCCTCTATGTTATTCCTTATGCTCCATAAGTAAGTGAAACCATATGATAATTGACTTTCTCTGCATGACTTATTTCACTCAGCATAATCTCCTCCAGTCCTGTCCATGTTAATACAAAAGTTGGGTATTCATCTTTTCTGATGGAGGTGCATTATTTCATTATATGTGTGGGCCATATCTTCTTTATGAAACAGGCCCTTAAATCTAGAGAACAAAGTGGTGATTACCATAAGGTAGGTGCATAGGTGGTTGAGGGATGTGTTTTACCTTGTATATTAACTAATTGTAATTTAAAAGAGTACTTTATCCATTTTGAGATTATCTTGTGTATGATATAAGAGAATGGGTGAATTTCATCCTTCTGTATGTAGCTGTCCAATTTCCCCAGCACCATTTATTGAAAATACTGTCTTTTTTTCCACTGGATATGTTCCCTGATTTGTCAAAGCTCAGTTGACCATAGATTTGAGGGTCAATTTCTGGAGTCTTTATTCCATTCCATTGATCTAGGTGTCTGTTTTTTGTGCCAATACCATGTTGTCTTGGTGACCATAGCTTTGTAACATAGCTTAAAGTCAGGCAAAATGATGCTCCCACTTTGTAGTTTTTTTTCAACATTCCCTTGGTGATTTGGGGTCTTTTCTGGTTCCATACAACTTTTAGGATTGCTTGTTCCAGCTCATTGTGAGACAAAAGTCAGTCAAAATCCTAGAAGAAAACACAGGCAGTAAACTTTTTGAAATTGGAGAAGTGTCTTGAAGAACTTGTTGTGGCCAAAGGCAAGGGAAACAAAAGAAAAATGAGCTTTTGGCAAGTTATCAAGATAAAAACCATCTGCATGGCAAATGACACAGTCAACAAAACTAAGAGGCAACCCATGGAATGGGAGAAGATATTTGCAAATGACATAACAGATAAACTGCTGGTTCCCAACACCAATAAATAACTTCTCAAACTCAACACCCTCAAACCAAATAACCCCATCGAGAAATGGGCAGAAGACATGAACAGACACTTCTCCAAAGAAGACTTACAACAATAGCTGCTCCATGATAAAGAATGAATTAAAAAAAAAAAGTATAAAGGAAGGTGAATAAAGTTAAAAAACATTGATCAAAAAAATGAATGCTGGGTTGAAGGAATGTTTTCTTGTTTTTATCTGATTCAGACTTTGAGACTTCAAGCTAGATCTCTTCAAGAAACCACAATTTGTTTTAACTCTTGCTTAAAAAGCATGATGAGAAAGTAATTGAAACTGAGATTCTCAGTGAAGGAACAAACAGCTTACCTTGACAGTCTTCCTGCTATCAGCAACATTTCATCATATGATTGGGAGCTGTTCATGTTATTTTTCTCTTTTAATTAGTTAATTTTTGGTAATATTTCATTATGAAAGGTATTTTTAAATACATGGCTACATTTACACAGAAAAAAATAACAGATAAAGATGTTCCACTTATTCCTTCCATCTATCACTCATTAATCAACAGAAATTTCTTGAACCCAAAGAACGTATCAGACACACTGATGGTTCCTGGTCCTTCAATGATAAATAGTGAGGAACCTAGGTCTGGTCTTCACAGAGCTTCAAACCCTTTGAGATACACCAGAGGGGAGCAGAAAATGACAACACCATGTTATATATGCTAAGGTAGCAGCTTCACAGGGTGCTATGAGCATGTTTGAGGAACACACAACAAAGGCTGGAGGGTTCAGGAAAGGTTCTCAGATGAAAAGACATACAAAATAGGGCCTGAAAGATGGCATTAAGTAAGCAGATGGAATCAAGTCAGCAGTGTGATTATGTTCACATCATTTGGTGTAAGAGTATTCGTGAAAGAGAGAATACATAATGAATGCCAGGGGGTGAAAATCAGTACGCAGGAAACCTCATGAATTCATTGCGGCTATAGTTGTTGATTCACCTATTCAATCAACAATTTTTTGTTATACTATCGCTGTGTGCCAGGCAATGTGCTAGACAACAAGCTCATAAAAGGTAAATAGCAGAATATGAACTTGGAGAAACAGGAACAGAGAAGATGATGAAGAGTCTCATAATCCTGTTAAAGATTACTGCTAAATACCCTGAGATACACATTGGAAGACCTTTTGATCCAGCGAGTGTTCCAGTCTGTTTTCAGTTTAAGATAACTGTATGGGTTATCAGTGTGAGAAATGGAATGAGGGGAACAAGAGTGACAGCACAATGTTACTGAAATGACTTGGGTGTGGAAAGATAGAACCCTGAAGTCTGGTGGTGCCAGTAAGGATACAGAATGTGCTAGACCCTGTTGTGTCCAGCCCCACTTCCTAGCTGCTCTGTGTCTGGGCTATTAAGAGGTCAGAGCTCAGTGCCCCACCTTCTCTAGAGTTGCCCCAGGACAAAATTATAGGCTATGCCCACAATCCCAGGAGCCAGCAGGGACCAATAAATGACAGACTGGTCCCACCACCTCAGCTGGAACCAGTCCTATATTACAGTATATATCCCAGAGTTCTCATGGTTGCAGGATAAAGCCAAGCCCCAATTGGGACGATAACTCTCTTTCTGTACTGTCATCAGCTGCTTTCAACCCTTGTCCTTAGAAATCACTTTCATGAAAATACTCAACTGAGAATCTACCTAGGGAACCCAAACTACCAAAAAGATAGATTTTAAGAAATATTTAAAGAAATAAACAGAATAACTTGATGTGGGATGTAGATTTAAGAAAGAAATAATGTAGGAAAACCAGATTCTTCCTTAGATGGCTGGGAGGATGAGGGAAAGAGAAAATGAGTCTTCTTTGCCAGTTTAAGTGGATTCTCCCTTTTAATCTGAAGGGAGGTTAATTAACTCTGCATTGCCTAAGGGAATTGTAATGTTCCTCTCCCCGGCAGTAGCCTAAAAGAAAGGGCTGATTCTCCTCAGGACCTGCCCCAAACCATGCTCTTTACTCCTAGACCTATAACTAAGACATGAGTCCCAGCAGATCTCAAAAGTTGAGGTTTCAAGTGTGACCCATGAGGAGGACACCACATTCCAAAATAATTATGTGCTTTCTAATTTAAAAGTACAGAAATATGATAATCATGGAAGAAACGAAATTTAATCAAGCCAAATTTCTTGATATGGGTTCACTAAAAAGAGATTCTTCATTTAATATTGTAGCTGGGGAACTGAGTAAAGTTAAGTTTTTCTGCTTGGAAGCTGAAATATGGACCAAAATGTGACCCATATTAAGCTAATACTAATTCTAATTTGTGACCCAAATTAGAATTTGACCTGACTTGGTTTAATTGAAAGGGAGAGATTTAAAGGCATAGGAAGCTTGGAATGTTAGAGTGGATTTGTCATTTGAGATCTACTTAACCTCCCTGGCAGGGTCCAGAAGACATACCTTTTATCATGACTGTGAGAAATAAATTTTTCATGGTAGTCCCAGCACCCTTGAAAATCTCTGATCACTGTATTTTTGTAGACCTGACTATTAGTGTCACTGAACTGGGAAATTCCAATACAAAGGGAGATAGTTTACCCCATGTAATAGTTGCCAAGTGGTAGCACTCAAATACAAAGGGAGGTAGTTTACCCCATGTAATAGTTGCCAAGTGGTAGCACTCAAGTTCCTTAAAGGAAAGGTGGACATGCGTCCCATAGAGGAATGAAGACTCAATACAAGAATCAGAATAATCAATACACTTCCAATGAGGTAGGCACATGCTTTCAGGAGCACTGGATGTTAGACGTAATTAATAAATCATTAAAAACTACATCAAAAACTGATTATGTATTATAAGTGGCTAACTGAACATAAAAAAGAGTTTATTTATTAGGAACACTGAGTAATGTAGAGAAGTACTGACTTACTACATTGATTATCAGAAAATAGTAGAACACCATATGATAACTGTACTGAAGCTAAACTTTTTTTAAATAAAATAAAATTTTTAAAAAATCCAAACAAATTTTGCTTAGATTTTAACAGTGATCCTAGAAGTCAAATAGAGAGGAATCCTATTGAAGTCTTTCTTGATCTGGGTTAGCAAAAAAAAAAAAAAAAAAAAAAAAAATCTAGGTAAAAGAAAACAGAATTTTAATTTTTTTAAATTTCATTTTTATTGTTATATTAGTCACCATACAATACATTTGTTTTTGATGTAGTGTTACAAGATTCATTGTTTACACATAACATCTAGTGCTCCATGCAATACATGCCTTCCTTAATAACCACCACCAGGCTCACCCATCCCCCTAACTCCTTCCCTCTAAAACCCTCATTTTGTTTCTCAGAATCCACAGTCTTTCATGGTTCAACTCCCCCCTGCACTTTTCTCTTCCATTTTCTAATGTCCTCCATGTTATTTCTTATGTTCCACAAGTAAGATAAACCATATGATAATCGATTTTCTCTGCTTGACTTTATTTCACTCAGCATAATCTCCGCTAGTCCCATCCATGTTGATGCAAAAGTTGGGTATTCATCCTTTCTAATGGCTCATTGATATTCCATTGAATATATAGACCACACCTTCTTTAACCATTCATCTGTTGAAGGGCATCTTGGCTCTTTCCACATTTTGGCTATTTTGGAATTGCTACTATGAACATTGGGATACAGATGGGCCTTCTTTTCACTACACCTGTATCTTTGGAGTAAATACTCAGTAGTGTAATTGCTGGGTTATAGGGTAGCTCTATTTTCAACATTTTAGGGAACCTCCACACTGTTTTCCAAAGTAGCTGTATCAACTTGCATTCCACCAAAAGCATAATAGGATTCTCCTTTCTCCACATCCTTTCCAACATTTGTTGTTTCCTGCCTTGTTAATTTTGGCCATGCTAATGGTGTTAGGTGGTATCTCACTGTGGTTTTGATTTGAAGTTCCCTGATGGCTAATGATGATGAACATTTTTTTGTGTGTCTGCTAGCCATTTGTATGTCACTTCTCCAGAATTCTAACTTAATCATAAAAGCAGAGATCCATGGCCTCATAATCAATTCCCAGACTGGAACCAGTTTATAGACTCAAAATTCCATGAATAAAGGGGGGATTGGGTCTCCTTCATGAAGGACCTTGGGACATTGCTAAAAATGACTTAAAATAATCTTTTCCTTGACTTTTTCCAAAAGAGACCTACAGACTTTTTTCACTCAAATTGTGCACTGGAGCAAAGAAAATAAGCAGCTATTTCAGGAAATCCTGGACACTTTCCTTGACCTGAAATTGATTCCTAGAAAACCACAACAAAAGTATGATCCACCTGTCAGAGCAGTAGCTTACAGAAGACAAGTGATTATTGGAGTTTTAGTTCAGGCCTACTTGGGTTCGGCAGTCACTGAACAAATTCAATGGTTACCTACCCAGCTCTAGAATGCATAATTTGAATAGACATACTTTGCACATGGCAGAATCCCCACATTGGTTCCCTGGCATGTGGACAGAGGGCTATTATGGTGAAAAGCCAAGTAGGAGCCTCTAGACCTGCCTCTACTTAGGAAAGAATACTCCAAAAGTGATACCATATTCCTGGAGGAATCTGAGACTAGTGCCACTATCAAGGACTTGAAAGATGAAGAGGGGTGATTCCCAAAACATAAACATTTAACTCATTTATTTGCCCTTCCCAGGAGATAGATGGATTTTGGAGAATGACAGTGGATATTTATAAGGTTAACCAGGTGGAAATTCCAGTTATTTATGACTCTTGTACCAGATGTGGTTTCCTTGCTTGAAGAAACTAGAACATTCTCTCTTACCTGTTAAGCAACAAGTTATTTAATAATGCATCTTATCTCCCTTTCAGTAAGTATCATCAGAAGCAGTGTGATTTCAGCTTGCAAAGCCAGAAATATGTCTTCACTGCCTACCTCAGGGGTGTTTCATCTTACCACCACTATGTCATATTTTTTTTCATTGGGAATTCTATTGTTTCTCATTCTAAAAAAATATCCGTATTGGTCCATTATATTGATGACATTTTGCTGAGTGTTTCTAATGCTCAAGACTTAACTACTCTAGATTTAGTGGTAAGACTTCCGAGTCAAGGGATGCCTGGGTGGCTCAGTTGGTTGAGCGGCTGCCTTTGGCTCAGATCATGATCCCCGCGTCCTGGGATCGAGTCTCACATCGGGCTCCTTGCTTGGCGGGGAGCCTGCTTCTCCCTCTGCCTCTGCCTGCCACTCTGTCTGCCTGGGCTCACACTCGCTCTCTCTCTCTAATAAATAGGTAGATAAAATCTTAAAAAAAAAAAAAAAAGCTTCCGAGTCAAAGTTTGGAAAGCAAATACAATTAAAATTCAGGGAACTGAAACTCAGTGAAATCTCCATGGTCCCAGTGATAAAAAGCATATCAAGATATTTCCTTTGATGGAAAAATAAAATAGGATAAAAACATAGAGGGGAAAAGACCATAAGACATTCTTAACTATAGAGAAAAGTTGAAGGTTGCTGCAGGGGAGGTGAGTGGGATAAGGGGTAATTGGATGATGTGCTTTAAGGAGGGCAACTTATGTAATGACCACTGACTGTTATATACCACTGATGAATCACTAAATTCTACCCCAAAGTTAAGAATACATAACTTTAAATAAAACCAAAGAAAACAACTGCAGCAACAACAACAATGATATCCCTTTTAAGGTAAAGCATTATCTTACTCCATCGCTCTGCTCCAACACCAAAAAATGCACAATACCCAGTCAGTCTCTTTGGACTGGGGAGGTAGCAGGTTCTTCATATGTGTGATTTACTCTGGGATAGTTATCAAGTGACACCAAAAGCTGCTAGTTTGCGTGGAGCTCAGGAAAAAGAAAAGGCTCTGCCACACATCCAGGCTATGTCCCAAGCTTCTATTCAAGGTGAGTGTTAACAATTCATTACATCACATCCTACAATGCTTGATGTGTCAAGAAGAAAAGGATGTTGTTAGAGTCATTGGCAGTATTCCATACATGAATTGCACTATAGGTCCTCAGGATTTTGGAATAAATTCCTGCCATCTTCTACAGACAATCACTCTCCTTTTGAGAAATGGCTCTTGGCCTGCTTCCTGGCCTTAGTAGACTAAACACCTAACCATGGATCATCAAATGTCTGTGAAACCTGAACTTCTCATCATGAACTTTGTGTTTTCTGACTCATAGAACTATAAAGTTGTGTGAGCAAAGCAGTAATCTCTTATCAAATAGAATAGTCTCCTTTTATATAAGGTTTTGCTTTCCATGGTCACACTTACCTGAAGTTTAGAAGCAGATGATCCTCCTTCTGACATATTACGGAAAGTAAGTAGTAGCGTAATGCTACAACATAATGCCTGTGTCATTCACCTCACTTCATCTTATCAGAACAATATTTTATCACCTCACATCATTGCAGGAAGAAGGGTTAGTACAGTATAATCAGATATTTAGAGAGAGAGAGAGAGAGACAGACAGAGATCATATTAGGGTAACTTTTGTTACAACATATTATTATAAATTTTCTATTTTATTATTATTGTTGTTACTCTCTTACATCTAATTTATAAATTAAACTTTATCTGAGGTACATATGTATAGAAATATCATAGTATATATATAGATTTCAGTACTATCCATAGTTTAAGGTATCAGAGTGGGTCTTGAAAAACATTGCCCCCTCCCCAGATAAGGAGTGGCTAATGTATAGGTGATCTGCCCCAAGCAGGAACTGGAGAAAATGTTACATAAAGAAGTACCCAAATGCTCACATTCCCCACTTTTACTACTATGCCTTCCCTGTCCCAGACTGTGCCCAAGGCCTTATGAGGAGTTCACCATGATCAAGTGACAGAAAAAGAAAAGATTTGGTCCTGATATACAGAAAATTTTGCAGTGATGTGTTGGTAAAGCTCAAAAGTGAATAGATACAAAACTACAGCCCCATTCTGGAAAATCCATGAAAGTCAGTGGTGAAGGGAAATTCTTTCAATGGGTAGAACTTGAAGCAATGCACCTGATATTCACTTTCTTGGAAGGAGAAATGGCTGGATGTAGAAAGTATACTGATTCATGGGTTTGGGCCAAAGGTTTGGATGGATAATCAGGGACTTGGAAAAAAAAAATGGGTCACTGGTAACAAGAACATTTGAGGAAGAGTCATGTTTTCATACCTTTCTGAATGAGTAAAAACACACAAACGTATTTATGTCCATTGTGAATGCTCACCAAAGACTGACCAGCAGAGGAGGATTTTAAGAATCAAGTGGAAAGAATGACCCAGTTGGTGCATACCAGTCATCTTATTTCCCAGGTACTCCTGTTATAACTCAATGGGCTCATGAACAAAGTGGCTATGGTGGCAGAGAGGAATGTTGTACATGAGCCCAACAGCATAGACTTCCACCCACTAAAGCTACCATGGGCATGGTGACTGCCAAGTGCCAACTCAGCAGATGCAACCTGAAGTCCCCAATATGGGAACATTCCTTGGCATGATCAACTTGGGTGCAGGTTAATTCCATTGGGAGTTTCCATCATGGAAGAGCAGTATTTTGTTTGGACAGCCATAGACACTTCCTTCAGATAGGGATTTGCATTCCTTGCATGCAATGCTGCTGACAAAACTACATCCATGGACTTAGAGAAATTTTTTATCCAAAATCATAACATTTCACACAACATTGCTTCTGATCAATAATGTATCTTTACAGTAAATGAACTGCCACAATGGGCCCATGCTCATGGAATTCATTGGTCTTACTATATTTCTCACCCTGCTGAAGCAATTCCTCTCATACAATGGTGAAATGACCTTCTGCAGAATTAGATATAATATCAGCTAGGTAACAATACCTACCAGGGTTGGAGCAAGGGTCTTCAGTTGTCTGAAAGGTCATATATGCTCTGAATAAGCATCCATGCCATACTGCTGTTTGCCCCATAGCAAGGTCCTGTAATCAAAGGATAGAAATGGGAGAGGCAACATGCATTACCACCCTTAGTTACCAACTAGCAAAATTTGTGCTTCCTGTTGCCATTTACTTATGCTTTTCTTCCTTCAAGGTCTGCATTCCAAAGGTACAAATGCTTCTAGCAGAAGACACAAAAACATTCGATTGAACAGAGTGTTAAAATTGCTGCCTGATCACTTTGGGCAGTTCATGCATTTAAATCAATAGGCAAAGAGGAAGGTTGCTGTGCTGGTTGGGCTGATTGATTCTGGCAACCAAGGAGAAATTGGAGAACTACTCCCCAATAGAGTTAAGAAAAAGTATATATAGAAACAGGAGATCTGGTAAGACTGCACTTACTGTCACCGTGCTCTGTGATTAAGGTCAATGGAAAATAACAAAAACCCAATCTAGGCAGAACTATTAATGACCCAGGCCCTTCAGTAATGAAGAATTGTGTCACCCCATCAGCTAAAGAAGCATCACCAATTTTGGTGCTTGTTGAAAGCACATTGAATATAGAATGAGTAACAAAAGAAAGTAATTATGAATTAATCATGTGACTGTTACAAAAATAAAGACTGTAATTATTGTATTTACTCCTTATATTATGATGTGTTTGTGTATGTGAATAAATATACAGGAAAATCTTTGTTTTCTTCCCTTTTTTATCACCTTTTCATGAAACTGAAGATATATTGAATTTCTGACATAGCATTTTAATATTCTTATTTTCCACTCTTCTATTTGTCTTACTGAACATCAAGGGGAAAGTAAAAATCACCCAAAAAATTTACCTTCCCTTCCTCTGGAACTTTTAGAGCATTTTCAGTTGTATGCAGGACAGTTTTATGATTATGACCTTGTGTTTTTTTAACCTAGAAATTAAGTATGGCTTAAGGAGATGCATCTAGGTGCTAATGGATAAACAGTGAACTTGTATTGGTTAATTTTATGCGTTAACATGACTTGATCACAGGGTGCTCAAATACTTGTTCAACTATTGTTTTGGGTTGTGACTATAAACTTTTTCTGGATGATATTAATTTTGAATTGGTATATGAATAAAGTACATTGCCTTCACTAATGCGCTGTCCTCATCTAACTAAATGAAAGCCTGACAATTACAGAAGGCTAACCTCCCCTGAATAAGTGGGAAATCTCCTACCTGAGAGCCTTCCATTAGCTAATGATTAGACCATTAGCTCTCCCTGTCTGATGACTTACACTCTGACACATTAACTCTTCCTGATCTAAGGAGCCTCCTGCCTATGGACCTGTACTGGGACATTGGCTTTTACTGGTTTATAGCAGTTTCTGGTCCTTAGACTCACAATGGGACATAGACTGTACAGATTTTGCACTTGCCAGCTTCCATATACATGAAAGTCAATTATTTTCAATAAATCACTTGTGTGTGTGTGTGTGTGTGTGTGCTCTGAATAGTTTAAATTTTAATGGATCAGGAGACTCAGTATTGTTTAGAAGTCAATAATACCTAAACATTGCACATTTAATACAACCCCTGTCAAAATTCCAATGACAAAATTTGCAGATTGAAAAATCAGCTGAAAGATTCATATGGAGTCTCAAGGGATTTTTAGTCAAAAATTTTTTTGAAAAGAAGTTGGGGCAACTGGATGGCTCAGTCCATTTAGTGTCTGTCTTCTGTTCAGGTCATGATCCCAGGGTGCTGGGGTCAAGCCAAGTGTTGGGCTCCTACTGGGGGGAGGCGAGGGGAGGACCTGGTTCTCCCTCTCCCTCTGCCTGCCACTCCCCTGCTTGTGTTTTCTGTCTTCTCAATCTCTGTCAAATAAATAAATAAATAAATAAATAAATATATTTTTTAAAAAAAGAAAAAAAATTATGTTTCACATCTGATTTTAAAACTTATCACAAAGCTACAGTAATCAAAAGAGTTTGGTAATGGCATTAAAACAGACACACAAACAAATGGAATAGATTGCAGAGCCCAGAAATGTACCATTACATATATGGTCACCTGACTTTCTACAAGAGTGTCAAGATCATCCAATAGGAAAATGATAGTTTATTCCAAAAAATAGTTTGGAGAAACTAAAGGCTCATGTGCCAAGGAATGAAGGTAGACCAGCAATGTACACCATATACAAAGTAAACTCAAAGAGATTAAAGTCCTGAGTATAAGTGTTAAAACTATAAGAGGTTTATACTTTTTTAAGATTTTACTTATTTGTTTGACACAGAGAGAATGAGCAAGAGAGAAAAAGAGCAAGCACAAGCTGGGGGGCTTGGGGGCACTGACTGGCTCAGTCCTTTGTCTACCTTCAGCTCAGGCCATGATCACAGAGTCCTGGAGTCCAGCCCTACCTTGAGCCTTGGCTCTGTGGGAAGCCTGCTTCTCCCTCTTGCATTTCCCCTGCTTGTGTTCCCTCTCTGGCTGTCTCTCTCTGTCAAATAAATAAAACCTTCAAAAAAAAAAAAAAAAGCACAATCAAGGGGAAACAAGGGGAAGGGCAGGCAAGGGAGAAGAAGCAGGCTCCCCACTGAGCAAGGAGTCTGATGCAGGGCTCAATCCCAGGACCCTGGGATCATGACCTGAACCAAAGGCAGCCACTTAACTGACTGAGCCACCCAAGCCCCCAAAACTATAAAATTTTTAGGAGAAAATATAAATGAAAAGCAAAAGCTTCAAGATATTACCTCAGGAAATAATTTCTTGAATATGACCCCAAAACACAGGATACAGAAGAAATAAATAAATAAATTGAACTAACTCAAAGTTAAAAACTTCTAAAAAAGTCCACAGTCAACAGAGTGAAAAGGCAACTCATTGAACTCCTAAAACTCACTATCTAGAAAACACAGGAATAAATATTTCTCAAAAAATACATACGAATGGGCGATGAGCACATGAAAAAATACCCAAGTTCACTAAACACACATGAGCATATGGTTCATAAGAATATAAAAATGGTGCAGCCACTGTGGAAGACACTAAGACATTCTTCAGAAAATTAACAATACAATGACTAAGTGATCTCAAATTTCCACTTCCAGGGATATAGCAAAAGCCCTGGAGGTGGGGATTAAAAGCGATATGAGTACCCTCTTGTCCATATCAGCATTAGCCCTGATAGCCAACATAGATAAGCAACTCAAGTGTCCATCAACATATGAACAAACATAATGTGGTAAACATACAATAGAATGTTATTCAGTATAGAAAAGGAAGGAGGGGCACCTGGGTGGTTCAGTGGGTTAAGCCTCTGCCTTCAGCTCGGGTCATGATCTCAGGGTCCTGGGATCGAGCCCCGAATCGGGCTCTTTGCTCAACAGGGAGCCTGCTTCCTCCCTCTCTCTCTGCCTGCCTTTCTACTTGTGCTCTCTCTCTCTGTCAAATAAATAAATAAAATCTTTTAAAAAAAAAAAGAAAAAAGAAAAGGAAGGAATTTCTGAGCCATGCTTCAAGACTGATACACTTTGGTGACATTAAATGAAATATGCCATTTACGTTTAATAAACTTTATTTTTTTAATATTTTATTTATTTGACAGACAGGGATCACAAGTAGGCAGAGAGGCAGACAGAGAGAGAGAGAGGAGGCAGCAGGCTCCCTGCTGAGCAAAGAGCCTGATGTGGGGCTCCATCCCAGGACCCTGGGATCATGACATGAGCTGAAGGCAGAGGCTTTAACCCACTGAGCCACCAAGGTGCCCCAATAAACTTTATATTTTGTAACAGGTTTATACTTACAGGGAAATCCTATATGCTCTGTGCTCAGTTTCCTCTGTTGCCATCTTACATAGCATAGTATATTAGTTCACAAGTAAATAACTTTATGGGAACACATTATTTTTAACCAACAACCATGTTTTATTCAGATTACTTTCACTAATGGCATTTTTCTCCTCCAGAATCTCATCCAGCACACCACATTAAATTCAGTTGACGTGTCTTCTTCAGCACCTCCAGACAGCGAATTTCTCTAGATAATCTTATTTATTTCAAGTACAATTAATACAGCATTTTATTACTTTCAGGTGTGTAAAATAATGATTCTACATTTCTATAGCTAACTCAGTGCCCATCATAATAATTCTGCTCGACTTTTCTTATTTTTGATGAACTTGACTGTTTTGAGCAGAACCAGTGTGACCTTTTATATAAAAGCCTTCATTTGGTGTTTGATATTTTACTCAATATTAGACTGGGCTTATGGGTTATTGGGAGAAAGATCACAGAAGCAAAATGCCATTTGCATCAGATTATGCCAGTGGGTACCCATTTTCAATGTGACTCATCATTGTTGGTGTTAACCTTGATCACCTGGTTGAGGTAGTGTTTGCCACATTTCTCCTCTGTAAATTTACTCCCTCCTCTCCCCCTCCCCATCCAACTCCACAGTGAGCCTTTGGAAGGAATTCACTTATGTACAACCTATAAATAAAAGATTGAGAGTTATCTATAAACCTTTGAGAGAAGATTACCTACAAACTCATTAGGGATTCTTTTTTTATGGTATTTGTCTATCATTACCTAATTACTAGATGATTATTTAAGTGTTTAGTATCATAATAAACATGTGAATTTTTAAATTATGAATTACATTTCAATTCAGTGTCATTTGCTTTGTTCCTCAACTGTTTCTAATTTTTGGCACTTGGTGTGGGGGGGGGGGGTCTTCCCATTGGCTCTTGTGCCCTTTAGCATATTCTAATCACAATGAATGTACGTGTGTGTGTGTGTGTGTGTGTGTGTGTTAGCAATTTCTTACCTTGTGGAATTAAAAAAAAAAATGTCTGGTTGGGGCACCTGGGTAGCTTAGTCCATTAAGCTTCTTCCTTCAGCTCTGGTCATGATCTCAAGGGTGCTGGGATCAAGCCCTGCATGGAGCTTCATTCTCAGTGAGGAGCCTACTTATCCTTCTCCCTCTGCCTGCCACTGTCCCAGCTTCTGCACTCTCTCACTCTCTCTCTGTCTCTATGTCTCTGTCAAATAAATAAATATTAAAAAAAAACAAAAAAACAAAACAAGATGCTCCAGTTCATCTTGTATATTTGCTGCCTCAGACATAGAATCAGTCATTTATTTAAGAAGTCCAAATTCATTTTCTTGGATATTGGTATCAGGAACCATGGCCTGGCCACTAGATCACTAGATAATCACTGCTTTTGTTATTGTTGTTTGTTTTTGGTTTGTTTTTGTTGTTGTCTTTTGTTTTTAATCCAAAAGACTTTTTTTTAAAGATTTCTTTTATTTTTTTTAGATTTATTTTCAGTGTAACAGAATGCATTGTTTATGCGCCATACCCAGTGCTCCATGCAATACGTGCCCTCCATAATACCCACCCCCAGGCTCACCCAACCTCTCACCCCCTGCCCCTTCAAAACCCTCAGATTGTTTTTCAGGGTCCATAGACTCTCATGGCTCATCTGCCACTCCAGTTTCCCTCAACTCCCTTCTCCTCTCTATCTCCTCATGCCCTCTGTGTTATTTGTTATGCTCCACAAATAAGCGAAACTATATGATAATTGACTCTCTCTTCTTGACTCATTTCACTAAGAATAATATTTTCCAGTCCTGTCCATGTTGATACAAAAGTTGGGTATTCATCATTGCTGATGGAGGCATAAAACTCCATAGTGTATATGGACCATATCTTCCTTATCCATTTGTCCGTTGAAGGGCATCTTGGTTCTTTCCACAGTTTGACGACTGTGGCCCCAGCTGCTATGAACATTGGGGTACAGATGGCCCTTCTTTTCACTACATCTATATCTCAAAGGACTTTTTAAAAAAATATTTATTTTTTAATTTCTTTTCAGTGTTCCAGAATTCATTGTTTATGCACCACACCCAGTGCTCCATGCAATGTGTGCCCTCCATAATACCCACCACCAGGCTCACCCAACCTCCCACTTCCCTCCCCTCCAAAACCCTCAGTTTGTTTCTCAGAGTCCACAGGCTCTCATGGCTCTTCTTCCCCTCTAATTTCCCCCAACTCACTACTCCTCTCCATCTCCCCATGTCCTGATAATCACTGTTTTTTACTATTTTGTTTTTTCTTAAATCATAGCTAAAAAGACACCATTTCTGGCCCAAATAAACATTTTTCCCCCATAATCTAAAAATAAATATTGAAGTCAAACAGAGAGAGTCAATTATCATATGGTTTTGCTTATTTGTGGAGCGTAAGAAATAACACAAAGAACATGGGGAGATGGAGAGGAGAAGGGAGTTGGGGGAAATTAGAGGAGAAGATGAACCATGAGAGCCTGTGGAGGCTGAAAAACAATCTGAGGGTTTTGAAGGGGTAGGGGGTGGGAGGTTGGGTGAGCCTGGCCGTGGGTATTATGGAGGGCACGTATTGCATGGTATATTGGGTGTGGTGTATAAACAATGAATTCTGGAACACTGAAAAGAAATTAAAATAAATAAATAAAAATCTAATACATATACATACATACATACATACCTATTGAAGATTAAGTTCTTTTTTACATCTAGCTCATGCTTCCTAATTAAGCGGGAATGGGGCACTTCAGGGAATGACCTTCCCCAGACTCCATATTTTGCATCATTCATGTTTAAATACTACTGCAGGAACCACAAAAGAGAGGCATTTCCCAGTCAACATTCCATGTGAGAGTTGATTTCATAAAGTGTGGGATGAATGCAGAATCATCATTATTTTCTGGCAGGAAAGCAAGAACCTAAATATCAGTGGCTTCAAGAGATCAGTTAGAGTTTTAGAAACACTTCTTCTTCTTCTTCTTTTTTTTTTTTTCTTTTAATTGACATTTGAGCAAAGTGTGGCAAAGTAACTGAGAAAAGTTGACTGAACCGCCCACTCTTTGCATAGGCTCTTATCAAAACTGGTAAGATTTGTGTTGGGGATTAACATAGCCTTATTTAATACTCAGAGAAAGTTATCTGATAAATGCCACACTGTGGCATTTGTGGAAGGATAGAAAGTTTAGGAAATTTTCTAGAAGTACATCACAATCTAAACTGAATAGATGGAATACAAGAAATGCACATTGGCTCCTCATGGAGAGATAATTCCAGTGTTCCAGAAAATGCTCCATGGAAAAGATGATTTTACTTTGGATGGAGGAGGCTTCCCTTTTCAGTGGTAACTGCTTATTGAAAAGGACCAAACACTATTGGATTGTATCAATGGGAAATTCTCTTAATTATTTCATTCATTTTATGATACTTATTATTAAACATATACTTTTTTAAACATATACTTTTTATACTTCTTAAAATCAGCAACGAACAGATAAAAATTCCCTTCCTTATGTTGCTTTGTTCAAATGTATGCTATTCTTCTATTTATTACTATGTGAATGATACAAATATCTACAAATAGTCTATAACTCTCACATAGATAGATGATAGATAGATAAGTGATAGATATATATATAGGTAATAGATGATAGATGATAGATAGATAATAGGTGGAAATATATCTTTTTTATAATATTTAACCATTAGAAACCATAGACAATATTCCATTTCTGTCTGTTGAAGAGCTAGACGAAGAGCATATCTGATGAACTCCTTAGAGTGCATGGCAAGCTGTAGTGAATGTCAGTGTGGTTGGCATATGATGTGATTAAGAGCTTTGAGTCCAGAACTGCCTCTAGAGCTGACTCACCCTCTTACGCAGACATTTAAATCTTACTCTGGCCCTGGGAATTTTGCTGTTTCTGCAGTCTGTCAGAAGACAGTGGTTATCATACAGTAATATGCCAATGTAATTAAGAAACCATCTACTAAGAGAAGGTTTTTAAAAGCTTTCCTTTTAATGCAACATCATTATGACAAATTTTCAACTACTAAAGGGAATATTTTAAAAGGTAAGTCATCCTCCTAACTTTGATTCCAAGAATACAATTTCCCCATCCTAAAGTCATATTAGGCAATCTCGGTACTCTTTTAAATATAATTGATATGAGACCATGAGTGTGTGATATATATTGTTCTGCTGTTAATGAAAACATCACCATCCTCAGCATACAGTCCTGAATTCTATCATTTCACAACATAATTTAGAAACCATTACACATGTATGTCCACTTCCTTTTTTTTTTTTTGATGATTGCATAAAATACTGTCCCTGACTCACCTAGCTTCCTTCTGATGGGCATTGGAATGGTCTCTTACCTTTTGCCAACATGGAAAGGACTGCTGTGATTGTCTTTGTGCCTGTGAGTGAGATTACTTGCAGCAAATGGAATCATTAGAACTGTGTCTATGTGCCATTGAAATATTCTCAATGCTGAAAATCAGTCCCTGAGAGATGGCATCCCCTTAAACTCCTAGCAAGAATGCGTGGGATCAATTGTTCCCAACATCATTTTCAGCAGTGTTTATTAAGAGACATTTATCCAAAAAAAGAACTCTTTGTTAATACCACAGGTGAAAGGATATATAATCGGAATTTAAATTGAATGTATTTTCCGAGTAATGAAATTGACAATCTTTACAAATTATATTTAATGAGAAGAGTTTCTTTTAAAATCAGTTCTTTTGCCATATTTGTGTGCACCGGTTTATTTTTAAAGATTTTGCTTCTTTATTTATTCAGAGAGAAAGCCAAAGCAGGAAAAGGGGCAGAAGGAAAAGGACAGATAGAATCTTAAACTGGCTCTGTACCCAGCATGAAGCCCAGTGTAGAACTTAATCCCACAACCCTGAGATCTTTATCTGAGTGGAAATCAAGAGTCAGCCACTTAACCAGCAGAGACACTCAAGCACTCTGTTTACTGTGTTTTTAAAGATTGATCTCTGAAATCCATTTATATTTTAGAAAATTATGGTTTTGTCTTGAATACATGTAAATGTACATAATGCCTTGGCACTTACACATTTAATTGTGCTACTATATTGAAAATATATGTGATGAGGACAGAGAAGGTTTATTCCACCATTTGGTAGATATAAATAAATATTAGTTACCTTTCTGTCTCTTAACTTTTCTTACTCAAGTCCCGGTATGCGATACTTAAGAAAATAGATTTCAGGAATTCTATTGAAAAGTTTCAGCTTTGACTTGAAAATTCCTTAGCTTATTTTCTAAATCCCTGGTGCTTAAAATAACATGAAATATGAAAGAATATTTTGACTTATGCCAAATGTTTTCTATTTACCCTTTATTTTAATCTCAGTCTCTCCTTGTGCCTTAAGAAAATATGTGGATAAATTCATTGATATACTGAACTAGGCAAAGAATTTAACTTTGTACAACATAGTATAATTTTTAAAGTACAAAGTTTTGTAATAGGAAATGAATTTAAAACTCTACACAACTAGAAATTATTGAGAGTTAAAGTAACAGGAAATAAACAGTCAAGGTAACAGATTTAAATACATTTCACAATAGAATGGACCAACTGACTGAATGCTCCCTGCTAAAATGAGGTTTGTTTCTCACTTGTTCGCTCCTTCTCTCTCTCCCTCTCTCTCTCTTTAAGGATCATTATGGAAAACACTATCAGATGTTTCTACAACATTCCTTGAATGTTCAGAATATTACTAGAAGACGCTTCACAACTGAATTACCAGTTCAAATAGTGTGAATGCACATTATGCAAATCATGCATGATTTTTCTCCATTTGGCTACATTCTACACTAACTGGTCCTTGCTGTAAACTAAAGAAAGATATTCAGCTCAGAAAGATAACCTTTTACCAAATCCCCTAAATTAATATTTATTGTGCCTGAGGAATCAAGTACTATTTCATTATTGATATATTTCACTACTTCCATTAGCAATCAGGTGAATAGATTGTGAATGAATTTTATGACTTGCACTTTACTCAGAAGAAAACAACACAGAAGGTAAGGGATTACCCACTGGTAAGTGGCACGTCCATTATCAAGTATATGGATTTGAGCTCCCAAATGGAGTATTCATTTCATATTACTTTTTTCTTTGCAGATTATTTTTAACCTGTGCTTTCTCCACTTTGCCTGAAAAAATGCAGCAAAATATCAGCGTAACTGAATTCATATTGTTAGGATTGACCCAAGATCCTATGAAAAAGAAGATGGTATTTATAATCTTCTTCATTTTCTATGTGGGAACCATGATAGGAAATTTGCTTATTATTGTGACCATCAAGTTCAGCCAGACACTTGGGAGCCCCATGTATTATTTCCTATTTTATTTGTCCCTTGCTGATTCCTGCTTCTCAACTACAACAGCCCCCAGACTAATTGTGGATTCACTCTCTGCAAAAAAAATCATATATTACGATGAGTGCATGATTCAAGTCTTTGCCCTGCACTTATTTGGTGGCATGGAGATCTTTGTGCTCATTCTCATGGCTGTTGATCGCTATGTGGCAATCTGTAAGCCCTTACATTACCCAACCATCATGAGACAGCAGGTCTGTACCATCCTGATTATTCTTGCATGGATAGCATCTTTTATCCATTCTATCACCCAGATTATCTTGGCCTTGAGAATGCCTTTCTGTGGACCCAATTTAATCGATCATTACTGCTGTGATTTGCAGCCCTTGCTGAAACTTGCTTGCATGGACAAATATATGATCAACCTACTGATGGTGTCTAACAGTGGGGCCCTTTGCTCAAGCAGTTTTGTGATTTTGATGATCTCATACATTGTCATCTTGCATTCCCTGAGAAACCACAGTGCAGAAGGCAGGAAAAAAGCTCTCTCCACTTGCACTTCTCACATCATAGTAGTAATCTTATTCTTTGGTCCATGTATATTCATATATACACGCCCCCCAACCACTTTCCCCATGGACAAGATGGTGGCCATATTTTATACTATTGGAACACCTTTTCTCAACCCATTCATCTACACCCTGAGGAATGCAGAAGTGAAAAATGCCATGAGAAAGCTCTGGCATATTAAAATTACCAAAGAAATCAAAAGATGAATTGAGGACTTTTGTTGATTTCTTAATCTGTACAGAGATCAAATATGATACTGTATGTCCTTACTTGTACAACACTCTGTAATATAATAAACCTGATTTCCTTCCTTTTTTCTCTACTTCTGTCCTCAAACTTGTAGCTTCCCTAATAGTAGCTTGCTTCTTTCTTTCCCTGAGAGCTCAAGTCTGACACTATGGATTATGAAATACTTGTTACATCTCAATCTACACTCTGGTTTGATAAAGAGAAGACATTTTACAGTCACAACTGTTCAAACATGAGCATCTATAAATAAAGAATACCCTGTTCTCTAAGACTTGTGGTTCTCTCTATAGCACATTTCAAATAAAGTATCCTGCCTTCTCTTGACTACTTCAGAGCAAAGGAACTGAATTTTGTCAAGAAATAATTTTCATTATATCATAAATTTATCTTTAAAAGTTATGTACTAGTGAATCAAAGGCCAAAAGTGTGTGTGTATATATATATATATATATACACACATATATGGATATAGATATGTATTTTTTCTTAAATTATTGTTCTTATATTTCATTTGACTATAAGGATAAGTGAGACATTATATAAGGGATTGTTATCTATATCTTATAAATAATATCCCATTATATATGGGATATTTTAAGTGTACTATTATAGAGGCCTCAAGATATTCAGCTAATTTGTATGATTGGTATATAGGAGCTACAAAAAGAGACTTCTGCAACTCTAAAAGGAAAAGAAGTGAAATAACATATGGGGTCAAGACTAACTAAGATTTTGCAATACATCATAGATGCAACATATTTTCTGAGATTGTAGTACAGAAAGTAGAACCTAATGTAAAGAGGAAAAAGTGTATATTATTTCATCTGAAATTAGGTTTATCAATGGAATAAATGAAAGTATGAAATACTCAGTGAACTTGTCTCTAGTTAATGGAGTTAGAGAGAATGTGCTTTTGCAGCAGGAAGCCACTTTATCTGTGCTTTCCTAGAGAAGGCGTAATGTTTATTGACAAGTTAGAATTACCAATAGAATTTTGATGCTTATAGTGAGCAAAGTAGACTATCAGCCTCATTTCAAATATGTGCATGCCAGGGGTGATATCATGAACTTTTAAAATTCATTCATTTTTAGAGAGTACAAAAATATTAAATCAAAGGTACATATGCACCCCGACATTTATAGGAACAATACCTATAATAACAAAATTATGGAAAGAGTTTGTTTCCCTCAAATGATGAACTGGGTAAATACATGACATTTATATATGTGTATATATGTATACATATATACATATATGTATATATATATATATATATGTGGTGTATTACTCAGTCATAAGTAAGAATGAGAAATGAGATCTTGCCATTTACAAAGATAAGGAGCTAGAGGGTATTATGATAAGTAAAACAAGTCAGTCAGAGAATAAAAATTCCATATGATTTCACTCATGTAAAAATTAAGAAAAAAATGGGTACAGTGAAAAACAGAGAGAAGAGGCAATTTAAAAAACAAATTCTTAACTATAAAGAGCAAACTTATGGTTACCAGAGAGGAGGGGGGTAGGAGGACAGTTAAGTAACGATGGGGATAAAGGAGTACACTTGTTGTAATGAGCACTGGGTGTTTGGTATGTAAGTGTTAAATCGCCAGATTGTACACCTGAAACTCCCATTAGACTGTATGTTAAGTAACTGGAATTGAAATAAAAATTTAACAAACAAACAAACAAATAAATAAATAAATAAAACTCATTGATATCAGTGTATTTAAGTATAACACATCTTTAGTAACTGTGACAAGATTCCATTTCGTTTTTAATGCTGTTCTCCTTTATTTGACTGGAAAACTTTCCAATACCAATATTTTTTTTCTTGTCAGAGATTGCTTTTTTAATTGTCTTTTATTTTATTATGTTATGTTCATCACGATGCAGTACATCACTTGTTTTGATGTAGTGTTCCATGATTCACTGTTTGCATATAATACACAGTGTTCCATGTAATATGTGCCCTCCTTAATATCCATTGTTTTAAAATAAAGTCATTAAAATACCATGGTTTTAGTGTTCTCACTACTTTCTGCTTTTGGGGGATATTATGAAGGCTACTGGTTGCATTAGTGTCCCAAAGTTGGCACATTGATGTACAAAAATTATATATACATTTTTCAGTTATATAACTTTATTTTTTGATATATATATAATATAAATAGATCACCATAATCTAATTAGCACATCTATCTTCTATGTATAGATACTATTGTGTGTGTGTGTTTATGTGTGTGCACACAAGATTTCATTTAAGATCTATCCTTTTTGCAATTCCAAGTATACATCATGGTATTGTTAACTATAGTGACCCTGCTATATATTAGATCTCTACATTTTATTCATTCTATGTAATTGATACCATACACCCTAGAAACATCATCTCTCCATTTCCCCAAGTGCCTAGCCCCTGGTAACACCATTCTACCCCCCTGCTTCTGTGAATTGAACTATATCATGTCCACATTTAAGTGAGATCGTTCAAAACATCTCTTTCTATGTCTTGCCTGTTCTATTTAACATCAAGCCTTCAGCTCCATCCATGATATTGCAAATGGCAGAGTTTTCTTCCTTCTAATGTCTGAATAATATATGTCTCACATCTCCTATATTGATTCATCAGTCAAGGATGTGGTTGTATCCACACCTTGGCTACTGTGAATAATGATGTAATGAACCTGAGAAGGCAGATAGCCCTTCACAATCATGATTTCTCATCCTTTGGATATATACCCAAAGTAGGATTGAAGGATAGTAGTTCAACTTTTAATTTCTTGAGGAAACACTATACTTTTTTCCATAATAACTGTTCCAATATACACACCCATCAATAGTATGCATGGGATCCCTTCACTTCACACCCTCACCAATATTTCATATCTCTTATCTTCTCGATAATAATTAGTCTAACAGAGCTGATGTGATATCTCACTATGATTTTGATTTGTATCTCCTTGATGATAAATGATGTTGGGCACATTTTGATGTACCTGTTGGCCATTTGTATGTCTTTGGAAACTGTCTATTCAGTCCCTTGCCTATTTGTTAATCAGAGGAGATGAAGGAAATCACCATAGCTTTGGCTCAGGTTTCCTGTGAACCTGAAACTGCTCTAAAAATATAGTTTTATAAAAGTTTTGTAAAAATAAATGTGAAGATGTTAAGAAGAGAAAATTGAATAATAGACAAAAAACATCTACTCCATTAACTCAAACAATATAGAGAAGAAGTAAAATAAGGGGCAGCTGGGGGGCTTAGTGGTTTAAAGTCTCTGCCTTTGGCTCAGGTCATGATCCCAGGGTCCTGGGATTGATGGAGCCCCACATCTGGCGCTCTGCTCCATGGGGAGCCTGCTTCCTCCTCTCTCTCTGCCTGACTCTCTACCTACTTGTAATCTCTGCCTGTCAAATAAATAAATAAAACCTTTAAAAAATAAGTAAAATAAGTTACAAAGAGGACAAAAAAGTAAACTAAAATAATATGAACTTACTCTTCAAAATTTAACAGTTACATTAAATGCAAATACACTGCACTTGAGAGGCACAAGTTGGCAGGATAGACAGAATAGTCTCCAACAAAGAAAAGTAATGGACTAATGATACACACAACAATATGATAAATCACAAAACAGAGACCATGCACTATGAGAAAATGATGTGATTCAATTTTCATGAAGATAAAGAATAGTCAACACTAAAGCAAAGTGATACAAATCAGGACAATAGTTGCATCTGAGGGAATTAACTGAAAAGGAACATGACAGAACTTTCTGGGTTAATGAAACTATTCTAGGTCTTGAATTTGTTAATGGTTATGTGAGCATGTACATTTATCAAAACTCATAAAACTTTATACTTAAAAAGGTCTGCATTTCATTATATGTAAGATTTATCTCACAAAAATATTTGTATTACTAAAATAACAGCTTATCAATATAACTAAGCCCCCTCCAAAAAATATCACTTTTAAATTTAGTGATCATTTTCACAGAAAAAAAAAGCATAACAGTGACTTTCATTAAAATTTCATTCCCATGAGTGGATAATATACAAATATTTTATTGGAAATAAATATCTCATAGTGACTTTGAATGGCTGCCTTAGACTTCACAGATTAAATCAACACCTATTATACTGAAAACTATGTCATCAACAAAGTGTAATGTCACATCATATATTGGGAGGAAATACTTGCAAATCATGTGTGTATGTATTTGAGATAGAGTAAGAAGAGAAGCTGGGGAGAGATGGAGAGAGAGAAGCTGACTCCCCACTGAGCAGGGAGCCTGATGCAGAGTTTGATCCCAGGACCCTGAGATCATGATCTGAGCGGAAGACAGATGCCTAACCAACTGAGCCACCAAGACAGCTTTTTTTTTTTTTTTTCAAATTATGTATCTGATAGGGAACTTGTTTTCAGACTCTATAAAGTACTCCTACCACTTAATAATAAAAAGGCACTAACCCAAATTAAAAACTAGCAAAATATCTGAATAAACACTACTCCAAAAAACATACAAATGTCCAAAAGAACATGAGAAGATGTTAACACATTCAGATAATTGGAGATGCAATCCTCAGCCATAATGAGACACCATTTTCCACCCACTAGGATGTCTAGAATAAAAAAAAAGTCAGGTAATGACAAGTTCTAGTGAGGTGGTAGAGTAATTAAAGTTCTCATAAATTGTTTGTGGTAATGTTAAATGGTGCAACCACCTTGGAAAACAATGTGGAAGTGCCTCAGGAGATTAAACATAGAATAACAATTACCTAGCTATTCTAATCTTAAAGGGCAACTTTGGGGAAATTAAATATATCTTCACATAAACTTGTACACCAATATTAATAGCAGCATTATTCATAAGAGCTAAAATGGGGAAAATCTATAGTTCAAACAACTGACAAATGGGTCAATTATATATTCATAAAATAGAAGGTTATTCATCAACAAAAAGGAAACAAATACTGATAATTGCCACAATATGGATGAAACTAATGTTAAGAACTTTATGCTAAATGAAAGAAACAGGTTAAAAAGAAAGCCTATTTTATAATTCCTTTTATATGAAATGTCTAGAAAAGTTAATCTATAGAGAAATAAAGTGGATTATAGGGAGCCTTCGTGGCTCAGTCTCTTCAGGCTCAAAATCTGATTTCAGCTCAGATCATGAACTCACGATCATGGCATTAAGCCCCATCATGCTCTGCACCCACCATGGAGTCTGCTTAAGAATCTCTCTTAACCCTCCCCTATTACTCCTGAATGTGAGCTCTCCTAAAAAAATAAATAAATAAATAAATAAATAAATAAATAAATAAAGATTAATATTTACCTAGAACTGCTATGTGATAAGTGACTAAAAGGGGCAGGGGGAATAGGGTTTCTTTTTAGAGTTGTAAAGATATTGTAAAATTAGTTAATGTTAGTTGTTTCACAGCATTTTATACTATTATATACTTTAAATAAGTTGATTGTTTAGTATGTGGTATGTATCTCGATAAAGCCATGAAAAACAGATACATGTTAAACCTAGTGATCATTTGTACAGAATAAAGGGTCACATGGTAACTGTTCTTAAAAATTTATTTCCCATGAACAAAAGATATATAAATATTCCTAAAAATTAGTGTATAACAGATACTTGGAACTCCATTAAAACTAAAATTTTATTTTATTTTTTAAAGACTTTTATTTATTTACTTCTCAGAGATAGAGCAGGCAGACAAGCAGAGGGAGAAGCAGGTGGAAGCAAAAGCAGGATCCCCAACAAGCAAGGAGCCCAATGCAGGGCTAGATCCCAAGACCCTGAGATCATGACCTGAGCCAAAGGCAAACGCTTCACTGACTGAGCCATCCAGGCATCCCATAATTAAAATGTTAAATAACCAACATTACATTTAAAAATTTAGTTTGTATCATTCATACAGAATGGCTCACAGAAATTTTATTATTGGGAAATAAATAGTATGTGGCATGAGAAAAGGCCATCTGTTTCTAATCTGAAGATGGTGCTTTATGAATTAGACCCCTGACATGTGCTTCAGAAGCCAAGGGCAGAGCACAATGCTGCCCACTAAAGGCAAAGTTTCTATGGGCTATTGGAGAAGTCCATACTCCAGGTGCTTGAGGAGCATAGCACAAAGCCCCAACTGAAGATGGGGATCTAGATGAGGTATAAACATTAGTGCCAAGAGATTCTTGCCAGTCTAACTCCAACTAAACAACCCCAAAGGTCTGCCCTCATAAAAAATTAGATATTGTGTCCCTTTGAGTATTACCATTTGTGACATGAATGGATCATTACGGGAATTACGCTAAATAAATTAAACAGAAAGACAAATACTGTAAGATCTCATTAACATGTGAAATCAGAAAAAAAATATATCCAAAAATTTGAACTCACAGATACACAGAATGTATTGGTGGTTGCCACAGTGAGGGATAAGAAGGGCGGATAAAATGGTGAAGGTAATCAAGGGAAGAAAGAAACAAAACAGAATGAACATGTAAAAACAGTGTATTCTTGAGTGTAAACCTGAATTATTATTACTATTGTGATTTTTACCATTGATATTAACACTGTTTCATGCCATATAAAAGAAGACACACTTGTAATGACTACTCTATCAGCCATAATACACAGATCTAAGGAAACTAAGACTTGCAGTGTCTCAAAAGCAGAAAGAGCCAGGCACAATGTTGGGGCAAAGTTGCAGCTGAGAGCAGAGAGTAGAGTAGAAACTCTATGTGCTCTACAAGACAGACCCGAAGGAGATGTGGCCTCAGAGAGACAAAATTCCTAATGATGGTCTAAGACACTGTGCAATGCCATCCTAACTTACCACCAGAGGAATCATTTACATCTGTGGCTCAGTTCGAGTAAGAACTTGTATGTTTAAATCAAAACTATTGCACATACACCTTTCCCCACATACATTCGGGTGGCCTCACCAGACCACCTGACATCCCAGACTGAAGATGCATCTGATACTGTCTTCTTCCTAAATCCATTTAAAGCATTTCCAGTGATGACCTCTTTGAAATACCTAATACATCCTGAGTGGGAGAATAATATAAACTTCCATAAGACCTGAACATTTAAAAGGACAATGAAGAAAGTAGTGAGATTAAGAGCAGAGTCCTTATTTCCTTTCTTTTTTTTTCCCTCTTGTGACTTTTTAATTTTTTTAGTTAACAGCTAGGTGTTTAAAAGTAATCCTGGAAAGTCCTCAAACACTGTAGTGAAGACAAGAAATTGCCTCAGATTTCACTTCCACTCCTTTCAAATCCAACAGGTCTTGATGTGTCTACAGCAGTTCGTTTTATTGCTTTATCTACTTTTATCTCTGTAAGAGATCCATTGCTATCCCAGGCTGAAAGAATGGATTCAATTTCAAAGTACAAGTAACTGATCACATGATAACAATAATAAACTGAAATTTTCTAAAATCACAAATGGGATATGAAGGCCCATGAAGCTAACCTATTTATCTAAAATTATAGCTCCTTTTTCTCAGAAGGAGATGTGTATAATTTTTGTCCTCTTTTTTTTAAAAAAAAATATTTATATGACAGACAGAGATCACAAGTAGGAAGAAAAGCAGGCAGAGAGGAGGAGGGAAGCAGGCTCCCCGCTGGGCAGAGAGCCCAATGTGGGGCTTGATCCCAGGACCCTGGGATCATGACCTAAGCCAAAGGCAGAGGCTTTAAAACACTGAGCCACCTAGGCACCCCTTTAATCCTCTTTTTAACTATACCTACCACCTCTTTCTTGGCTATAAGAGCTTGATATCAAATAGGGGACCATAAATTCATGACTCAAAGATCATAGTATTCTAAGACAAACCTGTGGAGATCACCCACACTCAACTACTTGAACACTTATGGCAGTATTCAGAATGGAAAATATGGGAACATGTTTTTAATTCTGTGGCAAAGACAGGATGACCTTTTCCACATATATAAACATTACCCTATCTTCTAACTCTGAATTGTTTCAAAATTAGTTGGTTGTCTTAGACAGAATGAGAACTACTAAATTTCTAAAAATAAGCAAATGGGGGAAAAAACAACAACAACAACAACAACAACAACACCATAAAGGAGCCTGAATTTCCTGGTTAGATGTGCGACTTAGAGATTTGGCTTTATGTCTCTGGACTTTGTTTCCTTATATTATGTGAACAAATGGGCTAAAAATGTGGATAAAGTGATCAAAATATGTACACCTAAATTTCTCTGAATATTCATGTCAAGCAGCAGTGAGTACCCTTTCTTCCTTTTCCAACTACTATCATTCTCCATTCATTTTGAGTGAGAAATAAATGTTGTTTTTACTTGTTGTGTTTTTCCTTCATTAATTTCATTATCTTTGGGAGCTTGGTGTACTCGATTTATTCCATAAAAAAAAAAAATGAACAATGAAACTGAATTCATTTTCCGGGCTCTTTCACAGAACCTAGAAGCTGAAGAAGTTTATTTTGTGGTGATGTATTTCTTCTGCAAGGTCATTTTCTGGAAAACCTCCTCATCAGGCTGACTGTTTACATGGGTACACTTTTGAAGGTTCCCATGTATTTCTTTCACAACTGACAATTTATCATCTCACATCATTGAAAGAAGGGTGAGTACAGTACACTCAGGTATTTTGAGAAAGACCATATTCAGATAACTCTTTTTTACAGTATATTGTTGTATTTTTTTCTGCTTCATTATTACTGTTGTTAACATCTTATTGTGCCTAATTTATAGATTAAACTTTATCTCAGGTAAACATGTATGAAAAAGGAGAGTATACATAGGATTCAGTACTATTTATTGTTTCAGACATCCACTGGGGTTTTGGAAGACATCTCTCCCCCACCACATACCCATATGGAGGGACTACTTTATACATGGCCTATACCAAGCCAGAACTGACAAAAAAGTTACATGAAGTGTCCAAATGATCACATTCCCCAATTTTTCTATAGTGCCTTCTCCCCGACCCTGCACCCAAGGCCATGTGAGGGGTTCACTATGACTAACTGTAGAATAAGAAAAGACATGGGCCTAGTGTACAGAAAATTCTGCAGCAATATGTAGGTACAGTTCAAAAGTAATTAGATGCAGCACTACAGCCGCATTCTGGAAAATCCATGGTCAGTGGTGAAGGGGGATTCCTTCAATTGGTAGAACTTGGAGGGATGCGCCTGATGTTCACTTACTTAGAAGGAGAAGTGGTCAGATGTAGAATGTATACCGATGCCTGGGTTTTGGCCAAAAGTTTGGCTGAATAATCAGGGACTTGGAAAAAGAAAATGGAAGATTTGAAACAAGAAAATGTGAGGAAGAAGTATATTTACATAGCTCTCTGAATAAGTAAAGCACGCAAGTATCTTTGTCTCTTGTGAATACTCACCAAGGACTGACCTGTGAATATATATATACATATGTATGCATATATATGCATATACATATATACATGTATATGTAGCAAATGTTTTTTTCCTCATGTTCTTATTACTTTACGATGGAACTGAAGATATATTGAATTTGTGCCATAACATTTTTGTATTTTTATTTTCCATCATAGTTTTTAGCTAACTAAATATCAAGGGGAAAGTAAAAATCATCCAAAATCTTTGCCTTGCCTTCTTGTGGAGGTTTTAGTGCATTTTCATTTGCATGCAGAATAGTTGTATGACGTTAGGTGGAATTATAGCCATGTATACTCTTTGCTTGGAGATTAGGGTTGATTTATGGAAATTACACACACAAACACACACACACACACAGACTCACACACACAAACTATGTGGATAATCAATGGACTACTACTGTTAATTTTATGTGTTCACTTGTCTAGAGCACAGGATGCTCAGATATTGGTTTGACTATTGTTTTTGGTGATGACTATGAGATTTTTCTGGATGATTAATTTTTGTATGGTAGAGTGAATAAAGTAGATTGTTCTTACCAAAGTGGTTCCTCATTCAACCAAATGAAGCCTGAAAATAATAAAAGACTAACCTTCCATGAGTAAGAGGCGATTCTCCTGCCTGAGAGCCTGCAGACTGAACCATTAGCTCTTCCTGTCTGATGGCTTGCAGTCTGACACAGTAACTTCCTGATGTACAGAGCCTCCTGCCTATGGACCTGAACTGGGACATCTACTCTTACAGGCCTGTAGCAGTTTCTTCTGTTCAGACTCAAAATAGGACATTGTCTCTTCAGATTTTGCACTCTCCAGTTTCCATCTAAACAAAAGCAAATTCTTGTAACAAATCATTGTGTGTGTTTGTGTATGTGTGTGTGTATGTATGAGTGTGTATGTGTTTGTGTGTGTGTGTGTATACTCTGAAAGATGTCACATTTTCATGGATCAGGAGACTCAATATTGTTTAGCATTTAATAATACCTGAAACAATACACTTTTAATACAACCCATATCAAAACTCCAGTGACAATTTTTGAGGATATAGAAAAATCAGCTGACAGTTCCATATGGAATCTCAAGGGATCTTTAGTCAAAAGAAAAGGAAAGAAAAGAAAATTGGAAAGAAAAGTTGTAGGTTTCACATCTCCTGATTTTAAAGCTTATCATAATATTATAGTAATCAAAACAGTGTGGTAATAGCAGTAAGAGAGGTACACAGAAAAATGGAATACATTGGAGAGCCCAGAAACACATCACCTATATGGTCACCTGACTTTCTACAAGGGTGTCAACATCATCTAATAGGAAATGGATAGTTTTTTCAACAAATATTTTGGAAAAACTAAAGATTCATGTGCAAAAGAATAAAGGTAGGGCTTAACTTACACCATATACAAAATAAATGCAAAATGGATCAAAGACCTAAGTATAAGAGCTAAAACTGTAAAATATTTAGAAGAAAATAAAAATGGAAAAAGTTTTAAGACATTACATTAGGAAATAATTTCCTGAATATGACACACAAAAAAACAGCTTGCAGAAAAAATAAACAAATAAATTGAGTAAGGTCAAAGTTAAGAATTTCTATCCATCAAAGTCCACAATCAATAGAGTGAAAAGGTAACTCATGGAATTCCTAAAACTCAATATCAACAAAACTTCTGAATAAACATTCATCCAAAAATATACATACAAATGGGAAATGAGCAGATGAGAAAATACCCAACATCACTAAACATGTATGTGCATACTGTTCATAAGAATATAAAAGTGGTGCAGCCATTGTGAAAGGCAGTATGACATTCCAGAAAGTTAACAATACAATGATTAAGTGTTCTCTAATTTCCACCTCCAGGTATATAACAAAAGCACTGGAAGTGGGGATTGCAAGAGATATGTGTACCCTCATGTCCATATCAGCAATAGTCATATTAACAAAAATAGGTAAGTAAACCAAGTGTCCATCAACATATGAACAAACAAAACAAACACATACAATGAAATATTATTCACCATAGAATAGGAAGGTTCCTTAGCCATAGTACAGCAAAGATACATTTTGATGACATATTAAGTGAAATAAGCCATTTTTGTTTAAAAATATCATATTTTACATCAGGCTTATATTAACAAGGAAATTATGAAAAGAGATTTCCCACATGCTCTGTGCTTAATTTCCTCTGTAAATATCTTACATAGAAGAGTACATTAGTTCACAAGTAATTCCTTCATGGGAACACATTAATTTTAATCAACAACCATATTTTATTCAAATTATTCACTAATGGCATTTTTCTCCTACAGAATCTCATCCAGCATACCACATTAAATTCAGTTGACATATCTTCTTCTGCACCTCCAGACAGTGAGTTTCTCTAGATATTCTCTTATTTATTTCAAGTACAATTAATGTACAGCATTTTATTACTTTCAGGTGTGTAAAATAATGTTGCAACATTGCTATAGCTAATGCAGTGCCCATCACAATAATTCACCTCGACTGTTCTTGTTTTTGATGAACTTGACTGTTTTGAGCAGACATTTTATATAAAAACCTTCACATGGGATTTGTTTGATATTTTACTCAAGATCAGAGGGGTTATGGGTTATTAGGAGAAAGATCACAGAGGCCAAGTTCTATACAGAGACCAGGGGTATACACTTTCAATGTGACTCATCATTGTTGAAGTTAATCTTGATCACCTGGTTAAGGTAGTGTTTTCCACATTTCTCCTCTCTAAAATGACTCCTTACATCCCACTCCACAGTGAGCCTTTTGGAAGGAACTCCTTTGTGTACATTCTACAAATAAGAGACTGAGAATTAACCTATAATCCTTTGAGAGAAGAGTAACTGCAGTATCATTAGGGATTCTTTTATTATGGGAGATTTGTCTATGTTCCACTATTGATTACTTACTTATTTAAGTGTTTAATATCATTATGAACTTGTGGATTATTTAAACTATGAGTTACATTTCAATTCAGAGTCATTTATTTTGTTCCTCAATTTTTTCCAGCTTTTGTCACCAGGGGCTCTTTCCATTGCTCTTGTGTCCCTTTGCCATATTCTCATCACAGTGTGTGTGTGTGTGTGTGTGTGTGTGTGCGTGTGTGTGTGTTAGCACTTCCTTACCTTCCATCACTACAGGATGCTCCCGTTCATCTTGTACATTCCCTGCCCCAGACCTAGAATCAGCCATTTACTTAAGAAATTCTATTGATTTTCTTGGATAATGCTATCAAGAACCATGTCCTGGCCACTAGATCACTAGATAATCACTGTTTTTATTTATTTATTTTTATTCTAGCCAAAAGATGTCTTTTATGACACAAAAATTCACTTTTGATTTCAAGAAGAGATCACCTTTTTCCCATAACCTATTAATACATGTTGAGGGTTAAGTACTTTACTACTTTTAGCTCAGGATTCTTAATTAAAAAAAGGAAGGGGGCAAAAAAGGAACAAAAAAAAAAAAAAGAAAAAGAAAAAGAAAAGGAAAGGAGATTTCAGGAAATTACCTTCCCCAAACTCCTATATTTTGCATCACTCATGTTTAAATACCACGGCAGGAAAGGCAAAAGGGAAGCATTTCCCAGTCAACATTCCATGTGAGATTTGATTTCAGAAAGTGTGGGATGCATCCAGGACCAACTTCTTCAGGCATGCAGGTGAGAACCTGAGCTTCAGGGACATCAAATGAGATCAGAAAGAATTTTAGAAACACTTTTTTTTTTTTTAATTCTCATTTGAGCAAAGAGTAGCCAAATTTCCTTGAGAAGAAAGGAGGGTAAGTGAACATCCTAACCTCTAGGTAAACTCTTATCAAAGCTGCCAAGATTTGTGTTAGAGATTAACATAACTGTGTATCTAACTCTCAGAAAATTAATCTGATCAATGCCACAGTGTGCATCTGTACATAAAAGCCATTTGTGGAAGGATAGAAAGTTTAGGGGATTTTCTAGACATAGATTACAATGGAAACTGAGAACACCAAATGACAGAAATACCCAGCAGCTCCTGGTGGAGAGATAAGCAAATAGAAAAGATATCTATTTCAGTGTCCAAGGAAGTGCTCCATGGAGATAATGACTTTACTTGGGATGGAGCAGGCTTCCCTTTTCAGTGGTAAGTGAGTATTGGATGGTACTGAAAACTATTTGATTGTATCATTAGGAAACCCTCCTATATCTTTCACTTACTTTATTAATACTTGTTAATAAATATGCACTTTCTTTCTGGATGATAAATTTAGCAGTAAACATAAAAATTGTCTTTCTTATGTTGTTTCCTTTGAATGCAACCCTATTTTATATTTGTTATTACGTGAACTATACAAATGTCTCAGTCTGTATCTCTATTATGTAGATGGATCAATAGGTCTGGATGGATAAGGATGATAGATAGATGATGATAGATAGTTGATAGATAAGTGATAAATACAGCATATATCAGTAAGTAGATGGGTGGTAGAGAGATAGATACCTTTTTATAATATTTAACTGTTAGAAACCAGAAACAAGTTCTCACTCCCATTTGCTGAAGAGTTGGACAAAGAGCATATCTGGCAAACTTCTAAGAATGAAGGGAAATCATAGTGAATGGCAGTGTTGTTGGGACATAATGTGGTTAAGAGCCATGAGTCCAGAACTGTCTCTATAGTGACTCACCTTCTCTAGTCCTAGGAATCTTGCTGTCCCTGCAGCCTATGTCATAAGTTGTTAAGACCACTAATATACCAAGGTGATTAATAAACCATCTACTAAGAGAAGGTATTTAAAAGCTTTATTTTTAATGCAGCATCCTTATGCGGTATTTTCAACAACCAAAGGGTTTTTTTTTTAATTTTTTAAAAATTTAAACATACAATGTAACCCCACCACTCTCTTCCAACCTCCCTCCCCCCACCCCCTCAGTTTGTTTTATGACATTAAGAGTCTCTTTTGGTTTGTCTCCCTCCTGATCCCGTCTTGTTTCATTTTTTCTTTTCCTACCACCTTAACCCCCACCCCCATTGCATCTCCACTTTCTCATATCAGGGAGATCATGTGATAGTTGTCTTTCTCCAGTTGACTTATTTCGCTAAGCATAATACGCTCTAGTTCCATCCATGTCGTCGCAAATGGTAAGATTTCATTTATTTTGATGGCTGCATAGTATTCCATTATATATATATATATATATATATATATATACCACCTCTTCTTTATCCATTCATCTGTTGATGGACATCTAGATTCTTTCCATAACTTGGCTATTGTGGACATTGCTGCTATAAACATTCAGGAACATGTGCCCCTTCAGATCACTACGTTTGTATCTTTAGGGTAAATACCCAGTAGTGCAATTGCTGGGTCATAAGGTAGCTCTATTTTCAACTTTTTGAGGAACCTCCATGCTGTTTTCCAGGGTGGTTGCACCAGCTTGCATTCCCACCAACAGTGTAGGAGGGTTCCCCTTTCTCCACAACCTCGCCAGCATCTGTCATTTCCTGACTTGTTCATTTTAGCCATTCTGACTGGTGTGAGGTGGTATCTCATTCTGGTTTCTATTTGTATTTCCCTGATGCTGAGGGATATGGGGCACTTTTTCATGTGTCTGTTGGCCATCTAGATGTCTACTTTGCAGAAATGTCTGTTCATGTCCTCTGCGCATTTCTTGATTGGATTATTTATTCTGTGGGTGTTGAGTTTGCTAAGCTCTTTATAGATTTTGGATACTAGCCCTTTATCTGATATGTTGTTTGCAAATATCTTCTCCCATTCTGTCAGTTGTCTTTTGCTTTTGTTAACTGTTTCCTTTGCTGTACAAAAGCTTTTGATTTTGATGAAGTCCCAATAGTTCATTTTTGCCCTTGTTCCCTTGCGTTTGGAGATATTCGTAGGAAGAAGTTGATGTGGCTGAGGTCAAAGAAGTTGCTGCCTGTGTTCTCCTCAAGGATTTTGCTTAGTCCCTTTCTTACATTGAGGTTTTACATTCACTTTGAGTCTATTTTCGTGTGTGGTGTAAGGAAATGGTCCAATTTCATTTTTCTGCATGTGACTGTACAATTTTCCCAACATCATTTGTTGAAGAGGCTGTCTTTTTTCCATTGGACATTTATTTCCTGCTTTGTCGAAGATTAGTTGACCATAGAGTTGATGGTCTATTTCGGGGCTCTCTATTCTGTTCCATTGATCTATGTTTCTGCTTGGTGCCAATACCATACTGTCTTAATGATGACAGCTTTGTAATAGAGCTTGGAGTCTGGAATTGTGATGCTACCAACTTTGGCTTTCTTTTTTGATATTTCTCTGGCTATTTGAGGCCTCTTCTGCTTCCATACATATTTTAGGATTATTTGTTCCATTTCTTTGAAAAAAATGGATGAGATTTTGATAGGGATTGCATTAAATGGGTAGATTGCTTTAGGTAGCATAGACATTTTCACAAAATTTGTTATTCCAATCCATGAGCATGGGACATTTTTCCATTTCTTTGTGTCTTCCTCAATTTCTGTCATGAGTACTTTATAGTTTTCTGAGTATAGATTCTTTGCCTCTTGGGTTAGGTTTATTCCTAGGTGTCTTATGGTTTGGGGTGCAATTGTAAATGGGATTGACTTCTTAATTTATCTTTCTTCTGTCTTCTTGTTGGTGTAAGGAAATGGAACTGATTTCTGTGCATTGATTTTATATCCTGACACTTTACTGATTTCCTAAACCAGTACTCACAGATTTGGAATGGAGTCTTTTGCATTTTCCACATATACTATCATATCATCTGCAAAGAGTGATAGTTTGACTTCTTCTTTGCCGATTTGGATGCCTTTAATTTCTTTATGTTGTCTGATTGCTGAGGCTAGGACTTCTAGTACTATGTTGAATAGCAGTGGTCTTAATGGGCATCCCTGCTGTGTTCCTGACTTTAGCAGAAAATCTTTCAGTTTTTCTCCATTGAGAATGATATTTGTGGTGGTTTTTTCATAGATAGCTTTGATGATATTGTGGTATGTGCCCTCTATCCCTACACTTTACAGAGTTTTGATCAGGAAGGGATGCTGTACTTTGTAAAATGCTTTTTCAACATCTATTGATAGTATTATATGGTTCTTGTTCTTTCTTTTATTAATGTATTTTATCCTTTTGATTGATTTGTGGATGTTGAACCAACCTTGCAGCCCTGGAATAAATCCCAGTTGGTCGTGGTGAATAATCCTTCTAATGTACTCTTGGATCCTATTGGCTAGTATTTTGGTGAGTATTTTCGCATTTGCATTCATCAAGGATATTGGTCTGTAATTCTCTTTTTTGATGGGATCCTTGTCTGGTTTTGGAATCAAGGTGATGCTGGCCTCAAATAATGAGTTTGAAAGTTTTCCTTCCATTTCTATTTTTTGGAACAGTTTCAGGAGAAGAGGAATTAATTCTTATTTAAATGTTTTGTAGAATTCCCCAGGGAAGCTTTCTGGCCCTGGGCTCTTTACTTTTTGGGAGACTTTTGATGACAGTTTCAATCTCCTTACGAGTTATGGGTCTGTTCATGTTTTCTATTGCTTCCTGGTTCAGTTGTGGTAATTTGTATGTCTCTAGGAATGCATCCATTTCTTCTAGATTGTCAAATTTGCTGGCATAGAGATGCTCATAATATGTTATTATAATTCTTTGCATTTCTTTGGTGTTGGTTGTGATCTCTCCCATTTCATTCATGATTTTATTTATTTGGGTCCTTTCTCTTTTCAAATGATAGGTCTGGCCAGGGGTTTATCAAAATTATTAATTTTTTCAAAGAACCAGGTCCAAGTTTTGTTGATTTGTTCTATTTTTTTGTTACTATTTTATTGATTTCTGCTCTGATCTTTATGATTTCTATTCTCCTGCTGGGTTTAGGCTTTTTTGGATGTTCTTTCTCCAGCTCCTTTAAGTGTACGGTTAGGTTGTGTATTTGAGACCTTTCTTGTTTCTTGAGAAAGGCTTCTACCAGTATATATTTTCCTCTTAGGACTGCCTTTGCTGTTTCCCACAGATTTTGAACTATTGTGTTTTCATTATCATTTGTTTCCATGAATTCTTTCAATTCTTCTTTAATTTCCTGGTTCAACCATTCATTCTTTAAAGATTTTGATTTATTTATTTGACAGACAGAGATCCCAAGTAGGCAGAGAGGCAGGCAGAGAGAGAGGGAGGAAGCAGTTTCCCTGCGAAGCAGAGAGAGAGCCTGATGTGGGGCTCGATCCCAGGACTCTGGGATCATGACCTGAGCCAAAGGCAGAGGCTTAACACACTGAGCCACCCAGGCGCCCCCAGCCATTCATTCTTTAGAAGAATGCTCTTTAGTTTCCATGTTTTTGGATTCCTTCCAAATTTTCTCTTGTGATTCAGTTCTAGCCTCAGAGGATTGTGGTCTGAAAATATGCAGGGAATGATCCCAAACTTTTGATGCCAGTTGAGACCTGATTTATGAAGCAGGATGTGATCTATTCTGCAAAATGATCCATGTGCAGTAGAGAAGAATGTGTACTCTGTTGCTTTGAGATGGAATGTTCTGTATATATCTGTGATATCCATCTGGTCCAGTGTGTCATTTAAGGCCTTTATTTCCCTGTTGATCTTTTGCTTGGATGATCTGTCCATTTCAGTGAGGGGAGTGTTAAAGTCCCCTACTATTATTGTATTCTTGTTGAAGTGTTTCTTTGATTTTGTTATTAAATGGTTTATATCGTTGGCTGCTCCCATGTTAGGAAAATAGATATTTAAAATTTAGATCTTCTTGTTGGGCAGAACTTTGAGTAAGATATAGTGTCCTTCCTGATCTCTTATTATAGTCTTTGGCTTAAAATCTAATGTGTCTGATATAAGGATTGCCACCCCAGCTTTCTTCTGATGTCCATTACATGGTAAATTGTTTTCCACCCCCTCACTTTAAATCTGGAAGTGTCTAAAATGAGTTTCTTTTAGGCAACATATTGATGGGTGTTGTTTTGTTTTGTTTTGTTTTGTTTTTATCCATTCTGATACACTGTTTCTTTTGATTGGGGCATTTACAAAATTTAGATTCAGGGTAACTATTGAGAGATGAACTTAGTGCCATTGTATTTACTGTAAGGTGACTATTACTGTATATTGTCTCTGTTCCTCTCTGATCTACTACTTTAGGCTCTCTCTTTCCTTAGAAGACCCCTTTCAATATTTCCTGTGGAGCTGGTTTGGTGTTTGCAAATTCTGTTTGTCCTGGAAGCTTTTTATCTCTCCTTCTATTTTCAATGAGAGCCTAGCTGGATAAAGTATTCTTGGCTGCATGTTTTCTCATTTAGTGCTCTGACAATATCATCTCAGTTCTTTCTGGCCTTTCAGGTCTCTGTGGATAAGTGTGCTTCCAATCTAATATCTTTACCATTGTATATTACAGACTTCTTGTCCCAGGCTGCTTTCAGGATTTTCTCTTTGTCACTAAGACTTATAAATTTTACTATTAGATGTTGGGGTGTGGACCTATTCTTACTGGTTTTAAGGTGGGTTATCTGCACCTCCTGGATTTTGATGCTTGTTCCCTTTGCCATATTAGGGAATGTCTCTACAATAATTGTCTCCAATATACCCTCTGCTCCACTCTCTCTCTCTTCTTCTTCTGGAATCCCAATTATTCTATTTTTTTTTTTTTTTTACTTATGGTATCACATATCTCTCAAATTCTCCCCTCATGGTCCAGTAGTTGTTTGTCTCTCTTTGGCTCAGCTTCATTATTCTCTGTCATTTGGTCTTCTATATCACCAGTTCTTCTGTTTCATTTATCCTAGCAGTAAGAGCCTCCATTTTTGTTTGCACCTTATTAATAGCTTTTTTTTTTTAATTTCAACTTGGTTAGCTTTCAGTTCTTTTATTTCTCCAGAAAGGGCTTTTATTTCTCCATGCAGCATTTCTCTGATAACTTCCGTGCCTTTTTCAAGGCAGGCTAGAACCTTGAGAATCGCCATTCTGAACACTAGATCTGACATAATACCAATGTCTATATTGATTAGCTCCCTAGCCTTTGGTGCTGTCTCTTGTTCTTTTTTTTTTTTGTGGTGAGTTTTTCAGCCTTGTCATTTTGTCCAGATAATAATATGTGAAGGAGCACATAAAATACTAAAAGGGTGGGAGACCCCAGTAAAACGTGCTTTAACCAAATCCAACGGGACCCCAAATTATGGGGGGAGGAAGGGGATAGAAATAAGTTCAGAAAAAAAATTAAAAAGAAAACAATGAGGAAAAAGTATTTTATATATATATATATATATATATATTAGACAGGTGACCAGAACAGGGTCACTCACTTAATTTTGGGAGTAATTTGGTCTCTTAGAATAAACTACCGCCCAAAATGTTAAAGAATGTAAAATATATATAAGGGCAAACACAATGAAGGGATGGGATATGACTATAATGATGAAAAAAATTTTCTTCTTAATTTCTAAAAAAGGAGTTGAAAAGGTAAGTTGGTTGGGAGAATAAAGAAAAAGAAAGTGGAGAGAATTTGCTCGGGCTGGAGACTAGAACAAGCCTGATGCTAGATTTAGGGTGTATTTTGATCTTTTAGAAGTTGCACCCCAAATTTTTTAGAAGAAAGAACCTTATGTGTATACAAAAAATAAAGTTAGATACAATGAAGTATAAAATATGACTATAATAATGAAGGTTAAAAAAGGATTTTTTTTAAGAAAGCATTGTTAAGATAAATTAGTTAAAAATATTAAAAGAGGAAAGGGTAAAACTTAAAAAAAAACAGAAGAAAAAATAAAAATAAAAAATTATTAATTAACTTTGCAAGACTAAAGAATCATGGGGAGAAAGCCATGAATTCCATGCTTTGCTTCCTTCTCCTCTGGAATTCTGCTGTTCTTGGTAAGTGAACTTGGTCTTGGCTGGAATTCTTGTTGATCTTCCAAGGGAGAGGCTTGTTATAATGATTCTCAAGTGTCTTTGCCTGAGGCAGAACTGCACCCCACTTACCAGAGTCCAGGCTACGTAATCCACTCGGGTTCACTTTTGAGAGCTGTGGTTCCCTGAATGTTTTCTGGGAGTTCTGGAGGCCAGGAAGGAAAATGGTGGTCTCCCAATCTCTGCCCCAGAGGAGCCAAGAGCTCAGGGCCCCACTCCTCTGTGTGCCTTCAGAGAAAAGTGCTCAATCACTCCTGTGTCCCTGGCCTCCAGCTGCACTCTGAGCTCACCCAGCCTGTGACCAAGCATTTCTGTCTCTGGCACACAGCTCTGTCTGGAGTCTCTGAACCCCACAGATCCCTGAGCTCTTCCAGGAGGCAGGTCTCCCCGGATCTTGTGGGGAGCCCACTAACAGAGCAGTGGCCTGTGCCATGGATTTCTGTTCAAGGTAACCATGAGTTGAGAGCTCACTCCTCAGCTCTGTCTCTGTAATTGGCTTTCCTGCTCTAATACCCGTGAGATCTGTGACACTCAGACACCCCCGATCCTTCTCTGACACCACAGGACCTGGGGCCACGCTGTCCCCAGATGAGCTTCACCCAGGATTAGCCTCTGGAGCAATGTCCCTCAGTGGAGCAGACTTTTAAAAGTCCTGATTTTGTGCTCCATTGCTCTGCCTCTTTCTGGGAGCTGGCCCCTCAAACCGGGGTCTATCTTCCTGTTGCTTTGGATTCACTTCTCCACAGGTCCTATCTTTCAGAAAGTGGTTGATTTTCTGTTTCTAGAATTATTGCTCTTCTTCTCTTCTATCTCCTGTTGGATTTGTAGGTGTTCAGAATGGTTTGATAAGCTATATAGCTGATCCCCTGCTACCTGATGTCGTCTTAGCCTGCTACTTCCCCGCCATCTTGACTCCCCCCCTCCTAATATTCAGAAAAGGAAAAATAATCTCAACCCAAGATCATTCCTTGCATTTTTGGATATTAATACCAAATTTCATTTTAGTTTTACTAGCTTCACTCATGTATATGGATTTATAAGCTTTCATCCTAATTTAACAATTAAAAATATATTGCAATTAAGCTGTAATCTCTATAACAATCCAAAGAGGGAGCCACTGCCATTATTCTCATTTTATACGTGAGGAAACACAAAGGTGAGTATCAAAAGAACTGTACTGAAGAGTCAGTGATCAGAATCTACCTGATTTTTCAGGCCATGCTCTTCAATGTTGTGAGACAGTGCCAGATAATGGTGACAGAAATGTTTTTATAGTAGTTACCATTTATTAAAGTGGGGATTTTAAAATATTATACATTTTATATAATAGTATAATATTTACATATTATATATAACATACATATACATGTTATATTATTTTATATGTGATATATGATAATTGCCCATATATAAGTATATTAATTCATTATATATAACAATATGGACATTTCATTAAAACTCTGCTCACTTTTATCATATCTGATAATAACGCATCCACTATAATATTGTGGTATGTAACTATATTAGGAATGTAAAAACAATGGTCCACTAAACCCTTAAGCAGTAGGTGTGAATATTATGCCATATTTCCATATTTCCTTGTAGGATTCTGAATAATTTTGTATTATTTACATCACTCATCTTACACTGATAAGTGATTAGAAAATGCAGTGCTTCAAATGAAGGATTATTTTAATGTCAGACATGAATTTTTATTTTGTTATATACATTTATCTCATAATGTTCTTGCCTGCTAACTAAAAAAATCTTCTATGTGTACAACAATGACTGGTGCATGATAAATGTTGAATAAAAAAATAAAAGTATAAAGGAAGATGAATAAAATTTATTTATTATTTTTATTTATTTAAGGAAGATTAATAAAATTTTCAGGAAAAAATATTGCTGGGTTGAAGGAATTTTTTCCGATTTATCTGATTCAGATTCTTAGACCTCAAGTTAGATCTCTTTGAGAAACCACAGTTTGTTATAATTCCTGCTTAAACTCTGTGATGAGAAACATATTGAAAGAGATTCTCAGTGAAGGAGCAAATAGCTTATTTGGATACTTTTCCTGCTCTCAGAAAGTTTTCATCATAGGATTGGGAGGTGTGTTATTTTCCTCTTTCAATTACCTTAATTTTGGTAACATTTCATTATGAGAATGTATTATTAAAAATATGTGGCTCCATCTACACACAAAACAAATGCAGGATAAATACACTCCACTTATTCCTTCTATCCCTCACTCATTAATCAAAAAATCTTTCTTGAGCCCAAAGAATATGTCAGACACATTGATAGCTGCTGGTATTACAAGGATAAGTACAGAAAAACCTGGGTCATGCCTTCCCAGGCTTCCTATCCACTGACAGAAACCCAGAGGGAAGCATAAAATGACAGTGCAGTGTAATAAATGGTAAGGTAGTAGCAGCAAAGGTGCTGTGAAAGCATGTTTGAGGGACACACAGCAAAGACCTGGGGATTCAGGAAATGTTCCAAGATCAAAAAACATACAAAAAGGAACTTGAAACTAGAAATCAAGTCAGGGGTGTGAATAGGTACACATAAGTTGGAGTGGGAGCCTTCTTACAAGAGAAAACACCTAACAAAGGCCAAGGTGTGAAAATCAGTATTCATGAAACCTGATGAATGCAGTGTGGCCTTTGAACCAGCAAGTGATAGAGTTTGATTTGTGTTCGATGTCAGAACTGTATGGGTCATTAGTGTGTGAGGTGGATTGAAGGGAACAAGACTGACATCAAGATGTTCCTGAAACAACTTGGGTATGAAAGGGTGGCGGTCTGAACTATGGTGATGCCAGAGGTGATGGAGAGTGTGGCAAGCCCTGCTGTATAGCTCATTTCCCATCAATCCTGTAATGCTCCAGCAGCTGTGTGTCTTATCTATAAACAGCTCAGAGCTCTGTACCCCACCTTCTCTGTGGATTTGCTCCAGAAGAAAATTGTATGCTTTGCCCATGATCCCAGGCCCCAGCGGAAACCAATGAACAACAGGGTGGACACTTTGCCTCAAGGTGGAACTGGTTCTGTACTAAAATATATTCCCCAGCATTTTTATGGCTACAGGTGGAAGCCAAGGACCTGTTGGGACCATAATCTTCTTCTGGAACTGTAGTCAATTTCCCCAGCCCTTGTCCTTAAATTCAATTTTATGAAAATCCTCAATGCAGAATCTATACCTAGGTAACACACACTAACACAGAGAGAAGAGTTTAAAAAATATCTAAGAGTATAAACAGAATAACTTGACATGGGATGAAGATTTAAGAAAGAAGTCATGGATGAAAACTAGATTCTTCCTTCGATTACTGGGAGGATAAGGGAACAGAGATGAGTCTTCTTTGCCCATTGAAGGGGCTTCTCCCTCTTAGGGTGAAGGTTTAACTCTGCATTGTCTAAGGAAACTCTAATGGGTCCCCCAGAGGCAGCTGGCCTAAAAGAAGGGGGTGATTCGTCTCAGGATCCACCCCCACTACTCTCTTTGTTCCTAGACCTATAATTAGATGTGAGTCCCAGCAGACCCCTAAAAGTGAGATTCCTGATGCGACTCATGAGGAACACACTACACTCCAAAATAATGATGTCTTTTCTAATACATAAATACAGAAATAGGATACTCATGGATAAAATATAAAATTCAACCAAGCCAAATCTTGATATGGGTTAATGAAGCAGAGATTCTTCTTTTAATTTGGTAGCTGGGAAACTGAGGAAAAGTTAACAGTTTTCCTGCTTGGTGCCTGTTATATGAAACAAAAGGTGGCTCGTATTAAACAAATTAGAGTTACAAGACCTGACTTGGCTTCATGGAAAGGGAGAGATTGAAAGGCATAGGGAGATTGGAATGTAGAATGGATTTGCCAAGTGCTTTTTCTACATCAATTGAGAGCACCACGTTGATCTTCTTTCTTTTCTTACTGATTTGTTTTATCACATTGTTTGATTTGTGAATGTTGAACCACGCTTGCATCCCAGGGATAAATCCTACCTGGATGTGGTGGATAATCTTTTTAATATACTGTTGGATCCTATTAGATAGGATCTTGTTGAGAATTTTGGCATCCATATTCATCAGGGATATTGGCATAAAATTCTCCTTCGTGATGAGATCCTTGCCTGGTTTATGGATCAAGGTAATGCTGGATTCAGAGAAAGGGTCTGGAAGTTATCTTTCTGTTTCTTTCTTTCTTTCTTTTTTTTTTTTTTTTGAAAAAAATATCAGGAGATTAGGTATTATTTCTTCTTGAAGGTCTGGTAGAAGGCGCCAGGCAATCCATCCGGTCCTGGACTCTTGATTTTTGGGAGGTTTTTGATCACTGCTTTATCTCGTTACTAGATATTGGCTTATTTGGGTTGTCAATTTCTTCCAATTTCAGACATGGAAGTTTATAGGTTTCCAATAATGCATCGGTATCTTCTTAACTTATCGAGCATATTGCTTAACTTATTGGCATATAAGTATTGATAATACCTTCTGATGACAGTTTCTGTTCCCTTGGTGTTAGTCTTATTTCTCCCCTTTCATTCATAATTTTATTAATTTGGGTCCTCTCTCTTTTCTTTTGGTTTAGTTTGGCCGGTGGTTTATGGATCTTATTAATTCTTTCAAAGAACCAGTTTTTAGATTCGTTGATGTGTTCTACTGTGTCTTAAGTCTTCTACTTCATTGATTTCTGCCCCAACCTTAATTATTTCCCTTTTTGTGCATGGGGTTGGCTTAATTTGTTACTGATTTTCCAGTTCTTTTTTTTTTTTTTTTAGATTTTTATTTATTTATTAGTTAGAGAGAGAGAGAGAGAGAGCACAGGCAGACAGAGAGGCAGGCAGAGGCAGAGGGAGAAGCAGGCTCCCTGCCGAGCAAGGAGCCCGATGTGGGACTCGATCCCAACACACT
>ML111450.1:0-21329 GCA_003697995.1 Taxidea taxus jeffersonii | reverse complement strand
CTTAAAAATAAATAACAAATAAAATTCATTACTTTCAGTGCATTCAAGCTTACCACATCCTTAGTAACTGTAACAAGATTCCATTTTTTTTTATGCTGTTGTCCATTACTTACCTGGAAAAACCATTTTAATGTCAATAGTTTCCTCCTGTCAAAGGTTATTTTAAAATAAATTCATTGAAGTATCATGTTTTCCAGATTCTCACTACTTTTTGATTTCTGGCTTCTTATGAAGTTAACAACTACACTAGTGTCCAAAGTTGGCATGTTGATGTAAAAAAAACAACATATATAGATAGATATACAGATATATAGATATATACATGCACACATATATATAAAAATATATTCAGTTATACAAATTGATTTTTGATTTACATATAATATGAATATCACCACAATCCAAGTAATTAGCACCTCTATCTTCTCTATATGGTTACTAGTTTGTGTGTGTGTGTGTGTGTGTGTGTGTGTGTAAGAAGTTTTAATTTAAATCTATCCTGGTTGCAATTTCAGGCATTCATTATGGTGTTGTTAGCAATAGTGACCGTGCTATATATTAGATCTCTAAAATTTATTCATTCTACATAACTGCAACCATGTAAACTTTGGGCAACATCTCTCCATTTGTCTCAGTGTCTGGCCCCTGATAACCACCATTCTACTCTCCGTTTCTGTGAATTGAACTATACCATTTCCACATATAAGTGAGATCATGCAGTATTTCTCTTTATGCGTCTTTCTTGTTTCACTTAACATCAAGACCTCCAGTGCCATGCAGCTCTGATTTGCTACTGCAAAAGGCAGAATTTTCCCCTATTTAATATCTGAATAATAAATATCTCACATTTTCTCTCTTGATTCATCAGTTAGGGATGAAGTTGTATCTATACCTTGGGTTCTGTGAGTAATGATGCATTGAACTCAGGAATGCAGATAGCCCTTCACAATCATGATTTCACATCCTTTGGATATATACCCAACATTCGAATTGATGGATAGCAGTTCTACTCTCAATTTTTGGAAGAACCAATATATTCTCTATAATGACTGCACCAATGCATATGCCCATCAGTAGTGTACATGAGACCCCTTGATTCCACATCCTCACCAATATTTTGTATCTCTTATCTTCTCAATAACAGCCCAACAAAGGTGATATGATAATTCATTATGGTTTTGATTTGCATTTCCCTGGTGATGAGTGCTGTTGAGCGCCCTTTGAGGCACCTGTTCACCATTTGTAAGTCTTTTAAAAATGTTCATTTGGTCCTTCTGTTCATTTTGTAATCAAAGGAGATGAAGGAAATTGTCATAGCTTCTGCTTTATTTTCCTGTGAGCCTGAAACTGCTCTAAAAAAGAGAGTCCTTTATTTAAAATGATGTTAAAAAGAGGAGAAGATTGAGTATAAGACAAAAACCATCTACTCAGAAGAATATAGAAAACAAAGAAAATAACTTACAAAGGGGAGAAGAAAAGAAACTTTAATGATATGAACTGACTCCCAAAAATGTAATAATTACATTAAATGCCAATACAATGTTCTTGACAGGCAGAAGTTGAAAGAATAGACAGAATAAATATTCAGCAAGAAAAGTAAAGGGCTGATACACACATCAGTATGATAGATCCCAGAACAAAGAAACCATACACTATGAGTAAATGCTGTGATTCAATTTGTAGGAAGTTATAGAATAGACAATACTAAAATGGAGTGATACAAATCAGGACAATAGTTGCATCAGAGAGAATTAACTGAAAAGGAGCATGACGGAACTTTCTGGGTTGATGAAAGTACTCTAGGTCTTGAATTTCTTAATGACTATGTGAGTATATACATTTATAAAAACTCATCAAACCATATACTAAAAAGGTCTGCATTTCATTATGTGTAAAATTTATCTCAGGAAAACAATTCTATTACTAAAACAAAACAAAACACAACCTTACCAATATATCTAAACATCGCCCCCCGCCAAAAAAGAAAATCTTTAAAATTAGTGATCATTTGCAGGGAGGGTGGGAAAGCAGAACAGTGATTGTCATTAAGAATTTCACTCCCATGAGTGGAATATTACAAATATTTTATTGAAAATTAGTATATCATAGTTACTCTGAAATTTGGCCTTAGATTTCACAAAAGTGAAAAACATAAGTAATGAAAATTATGTCATCAACAAAGCTGAAAGCCAACCCACAACCTGAGAGAAAATACTTGCAAATCATGTTTAAGATAAGGAACTTGTTTGCAGATTGTATAAAGAACTTATTAATTACAATTAATAATAAAATGGTAACAACCCAACTTAAAAACTGGCCAAATATCTAAGTAAACATATATCCACAAAAATATTCAAATGGCCAAAAGATCATGAACCCCTTTGGGTAATAGGAAGTGTGAACCTCAGCCATAATGAGATACCACTTTCCACCCACTAGGATGTCTAGGAAAAAATTAAAAATTTAAAAAAGAGTAACAAGTTTTAGTTAGGTAGTAGAGATATTGGAGTTCTCATAAATTGCTGATAGGAATGTGAAATGGTTCAACCGCTTTGGAAACAATGTGTCAGCTCCTCAAAGATTAAACATAATGACCTAGCTATTCTAATTAATCTTAGGCATCTACCCAAGGGAAAATAAATATATATGCACACAAAAACTTGTACATGATTGTTCATTACATCATTACTCATAGTAGCCAAAATGGGGGAACAATCTACATGCCAATCACTGATGCATGTGTAAATTATATATTCATAAACTGGAGTGGTATTCTTCTACAATGTGAATAAAACTTATGCTAAGAACATTATCCTAAATGAAAGAAACAGGTTAAAAAAGAAAGCACGCCACATAATTCCTTTTATATGAAGTGTCTAGGAAAGCTAATCTATAATGAAGGAAAGGGGGTTATGGGCCTCCTTGGTGGCTCCGGCTGTTCAGCCACCGACTCTGGATTTCTGCTCAGGTCATGATCTCATGGTCCTGGTATCAAGCCCAGTTGTGCTTTGTTTTCATCGTGGAATAGGTTAAGAGATTCTCCTTCTCCCTCTAACCCTCCTCCAGTGCTCCAAATGGGAGCTCACTTTTTCTCTCATTAAAACAAAAGAAGATTAGAACTTGTCTAGGACCCCTTGTGATGGTGATGTAGAGAAATGATAAGTGATTATAATGGGTAAGGAGTTTCTTTTTAGAGTTGGAAAGGTGTTGTAAAATTAGATAGTGTTGATTGTTTCCCAGCCTTCTATACTAAAAATCATTAAATTCTATACTTTAAATACATGAATGGTATAGTAAGTGGAATATATCTTACTGACAAGGCAAAGAAGGAAAGAGTCAAATACCCATGGGGTTAAGGTGAATGTCACCTGACCAGTCAAGCAATTGGAGCTTATAGCTGACTGTGAGGTAGATCAAGCATGAAACCTAGGTAATAATGTGGCACCTGCATTCCTTCTTTCTCCTGCTGGTCGGCATAGATGCCTTAGCAATGCCCTGCATTTCATCATGATACTACAAGACCATAGATGATCAGAGTTATGGAAACTGTTCTCCATCTTTAGGGTACTCATGGGCCTGACTCGGCAGGACTTTGGCTCACATTCATGGGGCACTTCTGAATCCTACCCACAGATATTCCCTGTTGCTGCTGAAGTAGTAGATACTGTGTGACATGATTAGAACCTAATATGCCCAGCAGCTTTCCCATCAAGCTTGCTTTCTGCTTTAAATGCTCCTGCTGCAAATTTTGATTCTGTTTTTTGTTTTGTTTTGCTTTTTTGTTTTTATTTTTGTTTTCCCTATAACTTCAGGAAATGTCCAGTGGCATGGGGAGATGGCAGTGCAAATGGCCCATTCTGGGGTTGAGCGTTAGCCAGTGGGAAAAGTAAGTCAATGGCTAATTTCCCCCTCTTATGGCTATCTGGGAAAGGAACATATAGTCTCCCTTAAAAGTCCAGTGAGATCAAGAAATCAGCTGTGTAAGTGGTGAAACTAGCCACAGGTATGCAACTTATGAGTTCCTCTAGGAATAGAAATGTATAAGAGTGTGACATTTTGGACATTGTAGGAAAAAAGAAGAAGGAGATTTGATGAAAATAGGAAGGGTAAAGGAAAAAAAAAAGCAAAACTGAGGAGAAAGGGAAAAGTAGGAAGAGTAGAGGAATAACAAAGGATGTTAGTGGTCAAGACCAATATCAATGGCTTACAATCAAAAAGTAAAAGCATGGAAGCCTGCTTTACAATTTCTCCCAGGTATAAACTAGAAGTCAATTTCCCAAAAATTTCTCCAGAAATCAACAGATTTAATTAAAAAGAAAAGAAGTGAACATCAATGGCACTATTGAATCAACACTTTTCCAATCAAATGGAACTTTCCAAAGAGTAGAAGACATAAAATTGAATAGAGAAGGAACCCCAAATAGACATTAATATATCTATTATATTAAATATGTATCATCTTTATATATATTTAACATTAATCCCATGAACAAGATATCAATCATAAAACAATTACTTCTGTTTACAGAAATGTTTCGGATTCATGTTTGGTCCTAAATGCAACAATTGATTGGTTTTTAAATTTAGCAAATAAAGAAAAATTTAAAAAAATTAATGCGTTGAAAAGACATCCTGAAAATAACTCTTTTGCTCATTGGATGTCATCTTTTTAAAAATGAAAAGGCAATACATGAACTAGGAAAAAAAAACTATATATGTCCATTCACACACACTTATATATAAGCATTTCTTTAAGATCTTTATTATATTTTTTTTCAGTGTTCCAAGATCATTGTTTATGCACTACACTGGTGACCCTACAATTTCACTACAGATGTAGTGAAAAGAAGGGCCATATGTAACCCAATGTTCATAGCAGTAATGGCCATGAACATTGAACTGTGGAAAGAGCCAAAACATCCTTCAACAGATGTATAAGCGTTTTATATTATATAAAACTTACATATTCGAGTCAAGATGGTGGAGAAGTAACAGGCTGAGATGACATCAGGCAGCAGGAGATCAGCTAGATAGCCTATCAAACCATTAGAAACACCTATGAATCCAACAGGAGATCGAAGAGAAAAAGAACAACAATTCTAGAAACAGAAAATCGACCACTTTCTAAAAGGTAGGACCAGAGGAGAAGTGAATCCAACTCGACAGGAAGATAGACCCTGAGGGGAGGGGCCGGCTCTCGGTAAGCGGTGGAACAACGGAGAACAAAATCAAGACTTTTAAAAGTCTGCTCCATGGAGGGACATCGCTCCAGAGACTAAACTGGGGTGAAGACCTCACGGGGACAGCGTGGACTCAGGTCCCACGGGATCACAGAAGGATTGGGGGTGTCTGAGTGTCGCAGAGCTCACAGGTATTAGAGCAGGGAAGCCAGCTGCGGAGACAGAGCCGAGGAGTGAGCTCTCAACTTGAGTTTCCTAGAGCCGTGGTCTGTGACACGGGCCGGTGCTCTGTGGGAGGGGTCCCCACAAGATCCGGGGAGACTCCGACCTGGGAGAGCTCAGGGATCTACAAGGTTTGGAGACTCCAGGTGGGACTCTGCCAGAGACAGAGATGCTTGGTCATAGGCTGGGTGACCTCAGAGCACAGCCAGAAGCCAGTGAGGCGGGACTGATTATGCACGATTTTCTCCAAACTCGGCTGGAGGCTGGGGAGACGGGAGGGATTAAGCGCTTTTCTCTGAAGGCGCACTGAAGACTGGGGCCCCTTGCTCTCTGCTCCTCCAAGCCGGAGATTGGGAGGCCGCCATTTTCATTCCCGTCCTCCAGAACTCTACAGAAAGCGTTCAGGAAACAAAAGCTCCTGAAAGGGAACCTGAGAGGATTGCTTAGCCCAGCCCCTGGTAAGGGTGGTGCAATTCTGCCTGGGGCAGAGACACTTGAGAATCACTACAACAGGCCCCTCCCCCAGAAGATCAACAAGAAGTCCAGCCAAGACCAAGTTCACTTAACAAGGAGAACAGCGGATTCTTATCTGGACAAAATGACAAGGCAGAAAAACTCACCACAAAAAAAAGAACAGGAGGCAGGACCGAAGGCTAGGGACCTAGTCAATAGAGACATTGGTAATACATCAGATCTGGAATTCAGGACGACGATTCCCAAGGTTCTAGCCAGGCTTGAAAAAGACGTGGAAGATATTAAAGAAACCCTGTCGGGAGAAATAAAAGCACTAAAATCTAATCAAGTGGAAATAAAAAAAGGCTATTAATGAGGTGCAATAAAAAATGGAGGCTTTTACTGCTAGGATAAATGAGGCAGAAGAAAGAATTAGTGATATAGAAGACCAAATGACAGAGAATAAAGAAGCTGAGCAAAAGAGAGACAAACAACTACTGGATCACAAGGGGAGAATTCGAGAGATAAGTGATAACATAAGATGAAACAACATTAGAATAATTGGGATACCAGAAGAAGAAGAAAGAGAGAGAGGAGCAGAAGGTATATTAGAGAGAATTATTGTAGAGAATTTCCCTAATATAGCAAAGGGAACAAGCATCAAAATCCAGGAGGTGCAGAGAACACTCATCAAAATCAATAGGAATAGGTCCACACGCCATCATCTAATAGTAAAATTTACAAGTTTTAGTGACAAAGAGAAAATCCTGAAAGCATCACGGGACAAGAAGTCTATAACATACAATGGTAAAAATATTAGATTGGCAGCAGACTTATCCACAGAGACCTGGCAGGCCAGAAAGTACTGGCATGATATATTCAGAGCACTAAACGAGAAAAACATGCAGCCAAGAATACTTTATCCAGCTAGGTTATCATTGAAAATAGAAGGAGAGATAAAAAGCTTCCAGGACAAACAAAAACTGAAAGAATTTGTCAACACCAAACCAGCTCTACAGGAAATATTGAAAAGGGTTCTCTAAGCAAAGAGAGACCCTAAAAGTATTATCAGAAAGGAACAGAGACAATATACAGCAACAATCACCATACAGGCAATACAATGGCACTAAATTCATATCTCTCAATAGTTACCCTGAATGTAAATGGGCTAAATGCCCCAATCAAAAGACACAGGGTTTCAGAATGGATTAAAAAAAAAAAAAACAAAACGCATCAATATGCTGCCTACAAGAAACTCATTTTAGACCTGAAGACACCTCCAGATTGAAAGTGATGGGGTGGAAAACAATTTACCATGCTAATGGACATCAGAAGAAAGCTGGGGTGGCAATCCTTATACCAGTTCAATTAGATTTTAAGCCAAAGACTATAATAAGAGATGAGGAAGGACACTATATCATACTCAAAGGGTCTGTCCAACAAGAAGACCTAACAATTTTAAATATCTATGCCCCTAACATGGGAGCAGCCAACTATATAAACCAATGAATAACAAAATCAAAGAAACACATTGACAAGAATACAGTAATAGGAAGAGACTTTAACACACCCCTCACTGAAATGGACAGATCATCCAAGTAAAAGATCAACAAGGAAATAAAGGTCTTAAATGACACACTGGAGCAGATGGACATCACAGATATATTCAGAACATTCCATCCCAAAGCAACAGAATACACATTCTTCTCTAGTGCCCATGGAACATTCTCCAGAATAGATCACATCCTGAGTCACAAATCAGGCCTCAACCAGTATCGAAAGATTGGGATCATTCCCTGCATATTTTCAGACCACAGTGCTCTGAAGCTAGAACTCAATCACAAGAGGAATTTTGGAAAAAGCACAAATATATGGAGACTCAACAGCATCCTTCTAAAGAATGAATGGGTCAACCAGGAAATTAAAGAAGAATTGGAAAAAAAAAAACATGGAAACAAATGATAATGAAAACACAATGGTCCAAAATCTGTTGGACACAGCAAAGGCAGTCCTGAGAGGAAAATATATAGCTATACAAGTCTATCTCAAGAAACAGGAAACGTCTCAAATACACAACCTAACCCTACACCTAAAGGAGCTCTAGAAAGAACAACAAAGAAAACCTAAACCCAGCAGGAGAGGATAAATAATAAAGATCAAAGCAGAAATCAATGAAATAGAAACAAACAAACAAACAAAAAAACCAATAGAACAAATCAATGAAACTAGGAGCTGGTTCTTTGAAAGAATTAATAAGATTGATAAACCCCTGGCCAAACTTATCAAAAAGAAAAGAGAAAGGACCAAAATAAATAAAATCATGATTGAAAGAGGAGAGATCACAACCAATACCAAAGAAATAAAAACAATCATAAGAACATATTATGAGCAACTCTATGCCAACAAATTTGACAATCTGGAAGAAATGGATGCTTTCCTAGAGACATATCAACTACCAAAACTGAACCAGGAAGAAATAGAAAACCTGAATAGGCCCATAACCAGTAAGGAGATTGAAACAGTCCTCAAAAATCTCCAAACAAACAAAAGCCCAGGGCCAGGTGGCTTCCCAGGGGAATTCTACCAAACATTTAAAGAAGAATTAATTCCTCTTCTCCTGAAACTGCTCCAAAAAAATAGAAATGGAAGGAAAACTTCCAAACTCATTATTTGAGGCCAGCATCACCTTGATAACAAAACCAGACAAGGATCCCATCAAAAAAGAGAATTACAGACCAATATCCTTGATGAACGCAACTGTGAAAATTCTCACCAAAATACTAGCCAATAGGACCCAACAGTACATTAAAAGGATTATTCACCACGACCAAGTGGGATTTATTCCAGGGCAGCAAGGTTGGTTCAACATCTGCAAATCAATCAATGTGATACAACACATTAACAAAAGAAAGAACAAGAACCATATGATACTCTCAATAGATGTTGAAAAAGCATTTGACAAAGTACAACATCCCTTCTTAATCAAAACTATTCAAACCGTAGGGATAGAGGGCACATACCTCAATATTATGAAAGCCATCGATGAAAAACCCACTGCAAGTATGATTCTCAAAGGAGAAAAACTGAGAGCTTTTCCGTTAAGGTGAGGAACATGGCAGGGATGTCCGCTATCACCACTGCTATTCAAAATAGTACTAGAAGTCCTAGCCTCAGCAATCAGACAACAAAAAGAAATTAAATGCATTCAATCAGCAAAGAAGAAGTCAAACTATCGCTCTTTGCAGATGATATGATACAATATGTGGAAAACTCAAAAGGCTCCACTCTAAAACTGCTAGAGTTTGTACAGCAATTCAGTAAAGTGTCAGGATATAAAATCAATGCACAGAAATCAGTTGCATTTCTTTACACCAACAACAAAACAGAAGAAAGAGAAATTAAGGAGTCAATCCCATTTACAATTACACCCAAAACCATAAGATACCTAGGAATAAACCTAACCAAAGAGGCAAAGAATCTATACTCAGAGAACTATAAAGTACTCACGAAAGAAATTGAGGAAGACACAAAGAAATGGAAAAATGTTCCATGCTCATGGATTGGAAGAATAAATATTGTGAAAATGTATATGCTACCTAAAGCTATCTACACATTTAAAGCAATGCCTTTCAAAATCCCATCCAATTTTTTCAAAGAAATGGAACAAGTAATCCTAAAATTTATATGGAACCAGAAAAGTCCTCAAATAGCCAAAGGAATATTGAAAAAGAAAGCCAAAGTTGGTGGCATCACAATTCCAGACTTCACGCTCTACTACAAAGCTGTCATCATCAAGACAGTATGGTACTGGCACAAAAACAGACACATAGATCAATGGAACAGAATAGAGAGCCCAGAAATAGACCCTCAACTCTATGGTCAACTAATCTTCAACAAAGCAGGAAAGAATATCCAATGGAAAAAAGACAGCCTCTTCCACAAATGGTGTTGGGAAAATTGGACAGCCACATGCAGAAAAATGAAGTTGGACCATTTCCTTACTCCACACACGAAAATAGACTCAAAATGGATGAAGGACCTCAACGTGAGAAAGGAATCCATCAAAATCCTTGAGGAGAACACAGGCAGCAACCTCTTCAACCTCAGCTGCAGCAACTTCTTCCTAGGAACAACGCCAAAGGCAAGGGAAGCAAGGCCAAAAATGAACTATTGGGACTTCACCAAAATCAAAAGCTTTAGCACAGCAAAGGAAACAGTCAACAAAACCAAAAGACAACTGACAGAATGGGAGAAGATATTTGCAAACGACATATCAGATAAAGGGCTAGTATCCAAAATCTATAAAGGGCTTAGCAAAGTCAACACCCACAGAACAAATAATCCAATCAAGAAATGGGCAGAGGACATGAACAGACATTTCTGCAAAGAAGACCTCCAGATGGCCAACAGACACATGAAAAAGTGCTCCACATCACTGGGCATCAGGGAAATACAAATCAAAACCACAATGAGATACCACCTCACACCAGTCAGAATGGCTAAAATGAACAAGTCAGGAAATGACAGATGCTGGCGAGGATGTGGAGAAAGGGGAACCCTCCTACACCGTCGGTGGGAATGCACGCTGGTGCAACCACTCTGGAAAACAGCATAGAGGTTCCTCAAAAAATTGAAAATAGAGCTACCTTATGACCCAGCAATTGCACTACTGGGTATTTACCCTAAAGATACAAACTTAATGATCCCGAAGGGGCACGTGTACCCGAGTGTTTATAGCAGCAATGTCCACAATAGCCAAGTTATGGAAAGAACCTAGATGTCCATCAACAGATGAATGGATAAAGAAGAGGTGGTATATATATACAATGGAATACTATGCAGCCATCAAAATAAATGAAATCTTACCATTTGCGACGACATGGATGGAACTAGAGTGTATTATGCTTAGCGAAATAAGTCAAATGGAGAAAGACAACTATCACATAATATCCCTGATATGAGGAAGTCGATATGTAACGGGGGTGGGGGTTAAGGTGGTAGGAAAAGAAAAAATGAAACAAGATGGGATCAGGAGGGAGACAAACCAAAAGAGACTCTTAATGTAATAAAACAAACTGAGGGGGGCGGGGAGGGAGAGGGGTTGGGAGAGGGTGGTGGGGTTACATTATATGTTTAAATTAAAAAACCTTAAATAAAAAAAAAAGATATTTCCTTTGATGGAAAAATAAAATAGAATAAAAACATAGAGTGAAAAAGACCACAAGACACTCTTTTTTTTAAGATTTTATTTATTTATTTGACAGACAGAGATCACATGTAGGCAGGGAGACAGTCAGAGAGAGAGAGAGAGAAGGAAGCAGGCTCTCTGCAGAGCAGAGAGCCCTATGCAGGGCTCAATCCCAGGACCCTGGGATCATGAACTGAGCTGAAGGCAGAGGCCTTTATTGATTGAGCCAACCAGGCACCCCGACCATTAGACACTTTTAACTATCGAGAAAACTTGAAGGTTGCTTCAGGGGAGGCGAGTGGGGCAAGGGGTAATTGAATGATGTGCTTTAAGAAGGGCAACTGACGTAATGAGCACTGACTGCTATATAACACTGATGAATCACTAAATTCTGCCCCAAAATTAAGAATACATAACTTTAAATAAAACCAAAGAAAACAACAACAACAATCATATCCCTTTAATGGTAAAGGGCTATCTTACTCCATCGCTCTCCTGCAACACCAAAAACTGCACAATACCCAGTCAACCTCTTAGGATTGGGGAGGTAGCAGGTACTTCATATGCGTGGTTTGCTCTGGGATAGTTATCAAGTGACTCCCAAAGCTGCTAGTTTCGGTGGAGCTCAGAAAAAAGAAAAGGCGCTGCTACAGATCTAGGCCATGTCCCAAGCTTCTATTCAAGGTTAGTGTTAACAATTCATCACATCACATCCTACAATGCTTGATGTGTCAAGAAGAAAAGGATGTTGTTGGATTCTTTGGCAGTACTCCATACATAAATTGCACTGCAGGTCCTCAGGATTTTGGAACATATTCCTACCATCCACTAGAGATAATCACTCTGCTTTTGAGAAATGGCTCTTAGCCTGCTACTGGGCCTTAGTAGAGGCTAAACACCTAACATGGACCATCAAATGTCTGTGAAACCTGAACTTCTCATCATGAACTTGGTGTTTTCTGACTCATAGAACCATAAAGTTGGGTGAGAAAAGTAGTAATCTCTTATCAAATAGAACAGTATTCTTTTATATAAGGTTTTGCTTTCTATGGATACACTTGCTTGATGTTCAGAAGCAGATGATCCTCCTTCTGACATATTAGGAAAAGTAAGTAGTAGCCTAATGCTGCAACACAATGTCTGTGTCATTCACCTTACTTCATCTTATCAGAATAATATTTTATCATCTCACATCATCGCAGAAAGTAGGGCTAGCACAGTACAATCAGGTATGTTGAGAGAGAGAGATCATATTAATGTAACTTTTGTAATGGTATATTATTATAAATGTTATATTTTATTATTATTGTTGTTACTCTCTTACTGCATCTAATTTGCAAATTAAACTTTCAGGTACATCTGTATAGAAAAATCATAGTATATATATAGGATTCAGTACTATCCATAGTTTCAGGTATCACAATGGGTATTGAAACACATTGTTCCCCCCAGATAAGGAGTGACTAATTTATAGGTGATCTGCCCTAAGCAGGAACAGAAGAAAATGTGACATAATGAAGTGCCCAAATGCTCACATTCCCCACTTTTACTACCATGACTTCCCTCTGCCAGCCAGTGCCCAAGGCCTTATGAGGAGTTTACCATGATCAAATGACAGAAGGAGAAAAATTTTGGTCCTGATATACAGAAAATTCTGCAGTGATATGTGGGCATAGCTCAACAGTGAATAGATACAGCACTAAAGCCCCATTCTGGAAAATCCATGAAAGTCTCTGGTGAAGGGAAATTCTAGTTCTAGGTAGAACTAGTAGCAATACACCCAGTGTTCACTTTCTTGGAAGGAGAAATGGCTGGATGTAGAAATTATACTGATTCATGGGTTTTGGCCAAAGATTTGGATGAATAATCAGGGACTTGGAAAAAATATATATTGGGCCATTGGTAACAAGAAAATTTGAGGAAAAGTCATGTTTCCATACCTTTCTGAATGAGTAAAAACACACCAATATATTTATGTCCACTGTGAATGCTCATCAAAGACTGAACAGCAGAGGAGGATATTAAGAATCAAGTGGAAAGAATGACCAAGGTTGTGCATACCAGTCAGCCTATTTCCCATGCACTCCTGTCATAACTCAATGGACTCATGAACAAAGCAGCTATGGTGGCAGAGAGGAAGGTTGTACATGAGCCAACAGCATAGACTTCCACCCACTAAAGCTACCCGTGGGCATGACCACCGCCAAGTGCCAACTCAGCAGATGCAATCTGAAGTCCTCTATATGGCAACATTCCTTGGCATGGTCAGCTTGGGTGTAGGTTGATTATATTGGAATGTTTCCATCATGGAAGAGCAGTATTTTCTTGGAAAGCCAAAGACACTTCTTTGGATAGGGATTTGCATTCCCTGCATGCAATACTAGTGACAAAACCACACCCATGGACTTAGAAAAAAAAAATTATCCAAAATCATAGCATTTCACACAACATTGCTTCTGATAAATAATCTCTCTTCACAGTAAATGAACTGCCACAATGGGTCCATGCTCATGGAATTCCTTGGTCTTACTATATTTCTTGCCCTGTTGAAGCAATCCCTCCCATTAATGGCGGAATGACCTCCTGCAGAATTAGTTAAAATACAAGGTCGGTAGCAATAACTACCAGGGTTGGATCAAGGGTCTTCAGTTGTCTGAAATTTCATATATGCTCTGAATAATTGTCCATGCCATATTGCTGCTCCTCCCATAGCAAGGTCTTGTAATCAAAGGATAGAAATGGGAAAAGAAACATGCATTACTACACTTAGTTACCCACTAACAAAATTTGTCCTTCCTGTTGCCATTTACTTATACTTTTCTTCCTTCGAGGTCTGCATTTCAAAGGGACAAATGCTTCTAGCAGAAGACACAAAAACATTCTATTGAACAAAGTGTTAAGACTGCTGCCTGAGAACTTTGGTTAGCTCATGCATTTAAATCAATAGGCAAAGAAGAAAGTTGCTGTGCTGGTTGGGGTGATTGATTTTGGCAACCAGGGAAAACTGGAGTAGTACTCCACAATGGAGTTAAGAAAGTATATCTAGAAAACAGGAGAAGTGATAGGACTGCACTTCCTATCACCATACTCAGTGATTAAGGTCAATGGAAAATAACAAAAACCCAAACTAGGCAGAACTATTAATGACTCAGACCCTTCAGTAATGAAGGATTGTGTCTTCCCATCAACTAAAGAAGCATCAACGGTTTTGGTACTTCTTGAAGGCACATTCGATATAGAATGGGTAACAAAAGAAAGTATTTATGAATTAATCATGTGCCTATTACAAAAATGAAGACTTTATTGTATTTATACTTTATATTATGAATGTGTTTGTGTGTGTGTGTGTGAATAAATATACAGGAAAAGCTTTGTTTTCTTCCCTTTTTTATTACCTTATCATGAAACTGAAGATATATTGAATTTCTGTCATAGCATTTTAATATTCTTATTTGCCACTGTGGTATTTATCTTACTAAATATCAAGAGGAAAGTAAAAATAGCCCAAAAGTTTTACCTTCCTTTCCTCTAGAACTTTTGGAGCATTTTCTGTTGTATGTGGGATAGTTTTATGATGTTGGTAGAAAACCTTGTGGTTTTTTGTTTTGTTTTGTTTTCTGTTTTGTTTGTTTGTTTGTTTTTTTCTTTTTTACCTAGAGAGTAAGCATGGCTTAAGGAGATGTGTCTAGGTGCTAATGGATAAACCGTGAACTTGTACTGGTTAATTTTACGCGTTAACATGACTTCATCACAGGGTGCTCAAATACTTGTTCAACTATTGTTTTGGGTTGTGACTATAAACTTTTTCTGGATGATATTAATTTTGAATTGGTATATGAATAAAGTAGATTGCTTTCACTAATGTGCAGTCCTCATCTAACTAAATGAAGACCTGACAATTACAGAAGGCTAACCTCCCCTGAATAAGAGGAAAGACAGTATGATGTTCCAGAAAGTTAACAATACAATGAGAAAGTGTTCTCTAATTCCACCTTCACGTGTATAAAAACAGCACTGGAAGTGAGGATTGGAAGAGAGATGTGTACCCTTATGTCCATATCAGCAATGTTGTTAATATTAACAAAAATAGGTAAGCAACCCAAGTGTCCATCAACATATGAACAAACAAAATGTGGGAGACATACTATGAAATATTATTCAGCATAGAAAAGGAAGGTTCCTTAGCCATGGTACAGCAGAGATACATTTTCATGACATATTAAGTGAAATAAGTCATTTATGTTTAAAAAATTCATATCTTATAACAGGGTTATATTACAGGGAAATGGTGAAAAAGAGATTTCCCACATGCCCTGTGCTTTGTTTCCTCTGCTACCATCTTACATAGAAGAGCATATTAGTTCACAAGTAATTAACTTCATGAGAACACATTATTTTTAACCAACAACCATATTTTATTCAGATTACTTTCACTAATGGCATTTTTCTCCTCCAGAATCTCATCCAGCACACCACATTAAATTCAGTTGACATATCTTCTTCAGCACCTCCAGACAACAACTTTCTCCAGATAATCTCTCATTTATTTCAAGTACAATTATCATGCAGCATTTTATTACTTTCAGGTGTGTAAAATAATGTTTCTACATTTCTCTTTTTTTTTTTAAGATTTTATTTATTTATTTTTCAGAGAGAGAGGGAGAGAGAGCAAGCGAGCACAGGCAGAGGCAGAGGGAGAAGCAGGCTCCCTGCCGAGCAAGGAGCCCGATGTGGGACTCGATCCCAGGACTCTGGGATCATGACCTGAGCCGAAGGCAGCTGCTTAACCAACTGAGCCACTCAGGCGTCCCAATGTTTGTACACTTCTATAGCTAACACAGTGCCCATTACAATAACTCGGCTCACCTATTTTTGTTTTTATGAACTTGACTGTTTTGAGCAGAACTAGTGAGACATTTTATATAAAAACCTTCACTTGGGATTTGTTTGGTATTTTACTCCAGATCAGAGAAGGGTTATGGGTTTTAGGAGAAATATCACAGAGGCCAAGTTCCATATTCATCAGACCATGCCAGTGGCACTTACTTTCTTTTTTCTTTTTTTTTTAAGATTTAATTTATTTATTTGACAGAGAGATCACAGGCAGGCAGAGAGGCAGGCAGAGAGAGAGAGAGAGAGATGGGGAAGCAGGCTCCCTACCTAGCAGAGAGCACGATGTGGGGCTCGATCCCAGGACCCTGGGATCATGACCTGAGCTGAAGGCAGAGGCTTTAGCCCACTGAGCCACCCAGGTGCCTGGGCACTTACTTTCAATGTGACTCATCATCATTGATTTTAACCTTGATCACCTGGTTAAGGTAGTGTTTTCCACATTTCTCCTCTCTAAAATGACTCCTCCCATCCCACTCCACAGTGAGCCTTTTGGAAGGAACTCATTTGTGTACACTCTACAAATAAGAGACTGAGAATTAACCTACAATCCTTTGAGAGCAGAGTGACTACAGTATCATTAGGGATTTTTTCATTATGGGACATTTGTCTATTTTCCCCTATTGATTGCTTACTTGTTTAATATAATTATGAACTTGTGGATTATTTAAACTATTAATAATAGATTATTAATATTAATAATTATTAAACTATTAATAATTATTGATATAATGTACAATAAAATAATATAAGTCACTATTAATAGTAAAATAAATATCAAACTATTAATGATTATTAAACTATTAATAATTATTAAACTATTAAATGATAGCTCGATAATATTAATAATCATTATTAATAATAATAATGAGTTAAATTTCAGTTCAGTGTTATTTATTTTGTTCCTCAAATTTTTCCAGCTTTTGTCAACAGGGTCCCTTCTCATTGCTCTTGTGTCCTTTCACCATATTCTCATCACAGTGTGTGTGTGTGTGTGTGTCTGCGTGTGTGTGTGTGTTAGCACTTCCTTACCTTCCATCACTCCAAGATGCTCCCGTTCATCTTGGACATTCCCTGCTCCAGACCTAGAATCAGACATTTACTTAAGATGTTCTGTTCATTTTCTTGGATAGTGGTATCAAGAACTATGCCCTGGCCACTAGAGCACTAGATAATCACTGTTTCTATTCATTTTTTTTTTTACTCCAGGCAAAAGACACCCTTTATCACACAAATAATCACTTTTAGTTCCTAAAAGAGATCACCTTTTCCCCATAACCTATTAATACATGTTGAGGGTTAAGTTCTTTACTACTTCTAGCTCAGGATTCTTAATTAAAAAGGAAGAGGGCAAAAAAGGAACAAAAAAAAAAAGGGAGATTTCAGGGAATTACCTTCCCCAAGCTTCTATATTTTGCATCAGTCATGTTTAAATACCACAGCAGGAAAGGCAAAAGGGAAGCATTTCCCAGTCAACATTCCATGTGAGATTTGATTTCAGAAAGTGTGGGATGCATCCAGGACCAACTTCTCCAGGCATGCAGGTGAGAACCTGAGCTTCAGTGACATCAAATGAGATCAGACAGAATTTTAGAAACACTTTTTTTTTTTTTTTTAATTCTCATTTGAGCAAAGAGTAGCCACATTTCCTTGAGAAGAAAGGAGGAGAACTGAACATCCTAACCTTCAGGTAAACTGCTATCAAAGCTGCTAAAATTTGTGTTAGGGATTAACATAACTCTGTATCTAACTCACAGAAAATTAATCTGACCAATGCCAGTGTGCATCTGACACATAAAAGCCATTTGTGGAAGGATAGAAAGTTTAGGGGATTTTCTAGAATTACAATGGAAACTGAGATCACCGAGTGATAGAAATGCATAGCAGCTCCTGGTGGAAAGATAAGCAATAGAAAAAAAATATCTATTTGAGTGTCTAAGGAAGAGCTCTATGGAAATAATGCTTTTACTTGGGATGGAGCAGGCTTCCCTTTTCAGTGGTAAGTGAGTATTGGATGGGACTGGAAACTATTGGATTGTATCAATAGGAAACTCTACTAAATCTTTTATTCACTTTATTGATACTTATTAATTAATATGTACTTTCTTTCTGGATGATAAATTTAGCAGGAAACAGATAAAAATTGTCTCTTTTATGTTGCTTCCTTTGAATGTAAGCCTCTCTTATATCTGTTATTATTAACTATACAAATGTCTCAGTCTGTATCTCTATATAGTAATCTAAATAAAATCTTGAAAATAAATAACAAATAAAATTCGTTACTTTTAGTGTATCCAAGTGGTCCACATCCTTAGTAACTGTGAAAAGATACAATTTCACTTTTAATGCTGTTCCCCATTAATTACTTGGAAAACTTTTAATGTTAATAGTTTCCTCCTGTTCAAGCTCATTAAAAAAAAAAACAAACATTAAAATATCGTGTTTTCGGTGCACCTGGGTGGCTCAGTGAGTTAAGCCTCTGCCTAAGGCTCAGGTCATGATCCCAGAGTCCTGAGATCAAGCCCCACTTCAGGCTCTCGGCTCAGTGGAGGGCCTACTTCTCCCTCTCGCTCTGCCTGCCTCTGCCTACTTGTGATCTCTCTCTCTGTCAAATAAATAAATAAAATCTTTAAAAAATAAAATAAAATAAAAATATCATGTTTTCAATACTTTTTGCTTTTTGGGTTATTATGAAGCTAATGACTGCTCTAGTGTCCCAAAGGTGGCATGTTGACATAAAATGGTGTATATATATTTAGTTGTACAAATAGATTTTTTAAATTTAATTTCTTTCCAGTGTAACAATATTCATTGTTTATGCACCACACCCAGTGCTCCATGCAATACCTGCCCTCCATAATACCCAACGCCAGGCTCACCCAACCTCCCACCCCTTGCCCCTTCAAAGCCCTCCGATTTTTTTTCAGAGTCCATAGTCTCTCATGCTTCATCTCCCCCTCCAATTCCCCCAACTCCCTTCTCCTCTCCATCTCCTCATGCCCTCTGTGTTATTTGTTATGCTCCACAAATAAGTGAAACCATATGATAACTGATTCTCTCTGCTTGACTTATTTCACTCAGCATAATCTCTTCCAGTCCTGTCCATGTTGATACAAAAGTTGGGTATTCATCCTTTCTGATGGAGGCGTAATATTCCATAGTATATATGGAACACATCATCTTTATCCATTCGTCCGTTGAAGGGCATCTTGGTTTTTTCCACAGTTTGGCGACCATGGCCATTGCTGCTATGAACATTGGGGTACAGATGGCCCTTCTTTTCACTACATCTGTATCTTTGGGGTAAATACCAAGTAGTGCGATTGCAGGGTCATAGGGAAGCTCTGTTTTTAATTTCTTATGGAATCTCCACACTGTTTTCCAACGTGGCTGCACCAGACTGCATTCCCACCAGCAGTGTAAGAGGGTTCCCCTTTCTCCACATCCTCTCCAATACACGTTGTTTACTGTCATGTTGATTTTGGCCATTCTAACTGGTGTAAGTTGGTATCTCAGTGTGGTTTTAATTTGAATCTCCCTGATGGCTAGTGATGATTAACATTTTTTCATGTCTCTGATAGCCATTTGTATGTCTTCATTAGAAAAGTGTCTGTTTATGTCTTCTGCCCATTTTTTGACATGGTTATCTGTTTTGTGTGTGTTGAGTTTGAGAAGTTCTTTATAGATCCTGGATATCAGTCTTATGTCTCTACTGACATTTGCAAATATCTTCTCCAATTCCATGGGCTGCCTCTTTGTTTTGTTGACTGTTTCCTTTGCTGTGCAGAAGCTGTTGATCTTGATGAAGTCCCAAAAGTTCATTTTTGCTTTTGTTTCCTTTGCCTTCAGAGACAGATCTTGAAAGAATTTCCTGTGGCTGATATTGAAGAGGTTACTGCCTATGTTCTCTTCTAGGATTCTGATGGATCCCTGTCTCACACTGAGGTCTTTTATCTATTTCAAGTTTATCTTTGTGTACTGTGTAAGAGAATGGTTGAGTTTCATCCTGTTACATATAGCTGCCCAATTTTCCCAGCACCATTTATTGAAGAGACTGTCTTTTTTCCACTCTATATCTTTTCCTGCTTTGCCAAAGATTATTTGACCATAGAGATGAGGGTCCATATCTAGGCTCTCTACTCTGTTCCACTTGTCTGTGTGTCTGTTTTTATGCCGGTACCATGCTGTCTTGGGGATCATAGCTTTGTAATAAAGCTTGAAATCAGGTAACGTGATGCTGCCAGTTTTGTTTCACCATAATCTAACTAATTAGCACATCTATCTTCTCCATATAGTTACCATTGTATCTGTGTGTGTAAGATTTAATTTTGATACATCATTTTTGTAATTCCAAGTACACATTATGGTATGGCTAACTATAGTGACCATACTACATATTAGATCTCTATAACTTATTCATTCTACGTAACTGAAATCTGTACACTTGGAGCAATGTCTCTGCATTCCCCCAATCCCTGGCCCCTGGTAACTGCCATTCTAATCTCTGCTTCTGTGAATTAAACTATATAATTTCTACATATAAGATAAATCATACAATAACTATTTCTGTGGCTTTCTTGTTTTTTCACTTAATGTCAAGTCCTCCAGCTCCATCCAGCTCCAATTTGTTGTTGCAAATGACAGAGTTTTCCTCTTTTTAATATCTGGATAATAAAGATCTCACATTTTCTCTGTTGATCCAATAGTCAGGGATGAGGTTTTGTACATGCATTGGCTACTGTGAATAATGATGTCATGAACCTAGGAATGTAGGTAGCCCTTCACAATCATGATTTCAGATCTTTTAGGTATATATCTTACAGCAGGAATGATGGATGGTAGTTCTACTGTCAATTTTTTGAGGAACACCTATACTCTTCTCCCTAATGACTATGTCAATTTATATGCCCATCAGTAGTATACATGGGATCCCTTTACTCCACATCCTCACCAACATTTTTTATCTCTTGTCTTTTTGATAATAGTCATTACAACAGATATAAAGTGGTATCTCATTGATTTTGATTTGCATTTTCCTGATGTTGAGTGTTGTTGCACACCCTTTGTTGTACCTGCTGGACATTTGTATGCTTTGGAAAAATTACTATTTTGCTTCTTTGCCTATGTTTTCACAGAAGAGATGAAGGAAATCCTTATAGGTTCTGCTCAATTTTCCTATGAACCTGAAAATGCTCTAAGGACCCTGGGATCATGACCTGAGCCGAAGGCAGAGGCTTTAACCCACTGAGCCACCCAGGCACCCCAGATCTAGCAATTCTTATCTTTAGCATCTACCCAAGAGAAATAAAATATATATGCATGCAAAAGTTCACTGAAGTTCATAGCATCATTATTTTTTAATTTTTTTTAGATTTTATTTATTTATTTGACACATA
>ML111449.1:38550-58155 GCA_003697995.1 Taxidea taxus jeffersonii | reverse complement strand
GAGGGTGGTGGGGTTACATTATATGTTTAAATAAAGCTTAAAAAAATAAAAAAAGGAAAAAAGATAGTCTTTTCAACATATGGTACTAGAACACCTGGATATCCAAAATTTTTTTAAAAATTAACATCAACCCTTATTCTTCATATATAAAAATATCTTGAAAAGAATCATGGATCTGAAACTGATTGAAACTGAAACAATAAAACTTTAAGAAAAAAATCAGAGAAAATATTCTTGAACTTGGGATAGGCAGAGGTATCTTAGGACACAAAAAGCATGAACCATAAAAGAAAAATTGACAAATGGGACTCTATCAAAATTTAAAACTTCTATTCTTTGAAACATATCATTAAGAAAATGAAAAGGTAGTTTTTAAACAGAGAGAACATGTGCACAATATATATATCTGACAAATGACTTGTGACCAGAATATATAAAGAACTTTTACAGCCCATTAATAATAAGACAACCCAGTTAAGAAAATATGCTCAAGAAAATAATGAATTGCCGGTGCAGCACAGGAAAAGAGAGTCAATATCATTAAACCTCAGAAAAAAACTCAAATCAGTACAATGAGATACCACTATATATTTCTCAGGATAGCTAAAATTAAAAATTAAAAAAGAGCACCTGTTAGCTGAGATGTAGACCAGTTGGACTTTCATATATTTTGCCATGGGGAAAGTGAAATGATAAAACTATTTTAGAAAACAGTTTGGTAGTATTACAAAAGTAAACATTGCCATAAGATGCAACAATTTTATTCCTAAATATTTACCCCAAAGAAGTGAAAGTCAATTTACACACACACCTGCACATTAATGTTCAAAGCAGCTTTATTCATAATAGCTGCAAGCTGGGACCATCACTAGTGACTAAATAAACACATTGTGGTATATCCATGCAGTAGAATACTACCTGGCAATAAAAGAGGCTAAAGAACTGATACACACAGCATGAATGACTCTCAGAAACATTATGCTGAGTTAAATAAGCCAGACACAAAAGAATCCAAATTCTGTGATTCCATTTACTGCCTTGGATTACTGCATCAGAAATGTTAGAAAAGGCAAATTTAATCATTAGTGATAAGCAGATAAGTTGTTGTCTGAAGCTGAGAGTTCAGTGTAGTTGACCTGGATTGGGTATGAGAAAACTTTTGGCATGATGAGTGTGTTCTGGTGGTGATTATAGGGACATATGGATATGTGTTTGTAAAATGCATTGAAAGGGGTGCCTGGGTGGGTCTGTGGGTTAAAGCCTCTGCCTTCGGCTCAGGTCATGGTCGCAGAGTTCTGGGATTGAGCCCCGCATTGGGCTCTCTGCTCAGTGGGGAGCCTCCTTCCTCCTCTCTCTCTGCCTGCTTCTCTGCCTACTTGTGATCTCTGTCAAATAAATAAATAAAATCTTTTTAAAAAAATATGCATGAAAATGCACATATTTTACTGTATATAAGCTATAGTTCAATAATATTTTATTTTTTTAAGATTATTTATTTATATGAGAGGGAGTGTGAGCAGGGAGAAGGACAGAAGGGGAGGGAGAGGAGTAGGGAAAGAATCCCAAGCAGACTCTGTGCTGAGTGCAGAGCCCTTTGCTGTCTTGATCCTGAGATCATGACCTGAGCTGAAACCAAGAGTCAGATGCTTAACTGACTGAGCCACCCAGGCACCCCTAGTAATCTTGTTTTAAAAAGCATTCCACAGGGACGCCTGGGTGGCTCAGTAGGTTAAGCAGCTGCCTTCGGCTCAGGTCATGATCCTGGGATCCCGTCCTGGGATCAAGTCCCACATCGGGCTCCTTGCTCAGCAGGGAGCCTGCTTCTCCCTCTGCCTCTGCCTACCACTCTGTCTGCCTGTGCTCGCTCTCTCTCTCTCTCTCTATAACAAATAAACAAATAAAATTTTTAAAAAGCATTCCACAAATGTTGAAAGTTATTTAACTAGCAAAAGATTAACTCCGTCTAATAGTAGAAGACCTCTTTATAAGATGGAAACCAAGTCAACCGGAAAAGTCTGTTTAGAGAAATCAATATATACAATAGAAACAATAATACATGAATTAAATATCCTTAAGCAAGGAAAGAGAATAAATGAATTCTCAGTATACTTTCTAGCCTGTAATTTGATATATTGGAATAGGACCCTAGCATCCTTAGATTTCACTGATGTACTTTTCTGTCTTCTTAAATTGATATTTGGTAGTATCCTTGGCACTAAGATAAATCCAGCTAAAATGAAGTGATTACACATAATTCATTCTGGGTTTTGTTTTATTATTCTTTTGCATTTTTCTAATCAGAATATGTGCATAATACTCCAGTGTCCCTTAGAATCTATTCTTCATTTTAGAAACAGAACCTCTAGATTTTACCTGACCATATATATGGCTGCCTACGTAAAAACTACATTGCTCTGCTTCTCTTGCAGCAGGGTGTGACTTTGTGGCTAATAATAGTTGAAAGATGATTGTATAAGGTTAACTCCTTCAAAACAAGCCACATGTCCTAGACTTTCTCTTTTCCCTTTCTGCTTGGCTGGCATGTTATATCAGGTGTAGCAACCATCGTAGGTCCAGAGCTGGAGGTCATGTAAAGGATAATAGAGCCCCACATTGGGCTCTCTGCTCAGCAGGGAGCCTGCTTCCCCCCACTCTCTCTTCCTGCCTCTCTGCCTACTTGTGATCTCTGTCTGTCAAATAAATAAATAAAAATCTAAAAAAAAAGTTGAATATCTCATGTAGTATATTGAATGCTGTATTGAAAGTGAAAAACAGAATGGTTGTGTGTGTTTTAAGCCTATTGGTCGTTTACCCTTGTGATTGTGTGGCTGACTGGGAGCTGTGCCTGCTTGGCATCATGAGAGTTCACTGTTACTGTTACCAGTTTTTCGGTGTTATGTTGTTAACCTGGGAAAAGTCAAAATTCAAAATTTGAAGTACAGTTTCAGCTAGAATTATTTATCTGTTACCAACTTTTCTGTAATTTTTTTGTCTAGTCTGTCAAAGGCTTAAAGATATAAATCATTAATTTATTAATCTTTCCTTATATTTGTATCAGTTTTTGGTTTAGAATGTATGTTAATGTATTATTTTCTTTCAACATCTCAATTGGTAATTATACTTTTGTCAGAATAATGTGACTTTCTTCCTAATTTTTGCTATGTGCTTTATGTTTTAGCTGACATGAATATTGCTACCTTAGTTTATATTTCCCTATATGTCTTTATACTTATTATATTTTATTTGCTCTTTCTTTGTCATGTCTTTTAGATATTTCCTAAAAGTAGAGTATAGCTAAATTTCATTTTTTAACCTAGTGAGAACCTTTGTCTTTTAAGGATATTTTAAATCATTTATATTTATTGTCAGAATTGATGTAATTGGTTTTACTTCATTGATATTGTTTGAAGCTTTCTGTTTTAAATTCTTTCTTTGTTTTCATTGTGTTTTGGACTTCTTGCTCTTTGATTTAAAGTTTATCTTTGTTTAATTTGGTTTTGATTTTTTCAATTTATGGGAATATCTCCAGTTATTTCCTAGTCAGCTTGTTTCTAAGATGTCCCTGTCATTACTATATAAGTAACACAGGGCATGCACTCACATTCTCATTAATGTTTGCTTCGTGAGAGAAGCTGTCCTTTTACTGCTTTGAATCTCTGATAGGCTATTGGCCTATCCTGAACATTCCTTGTCATGAGAGGGTACCAGCTCCATTCCCTTTCTATAATAAAGAAGCTTGAATGTTGGGCTTTCCCATTTTTTTCACATTATACTTAAAGACTATTTAGGGAAGTAGGGTCTTAGATAGCACTCAGTCTTGTCTTGGAAACAGTGTGGGAAGAAGAAGCCTGTGGCAGTTGCTAGGGGTAATATCTTTAAGAAAACAGTGATGTTGCAAAGTTACTTTTAGAGTTATTTTAGTTATTTTCATTCATGTATACATATACATGAATGAATGACAACTTCCATCTTCTCATATCTATATCTATTTCTATATCTACATATTTTTTTAAGCAGATAATTATGTGGCTGGACTACCAGATGTAGGGAGTGAGGTGAAGCTGAGAACAGCCTCTCTGGGATTGCGGATTATAGTGAAGTTCTTGCCAAGAGACTCATCTTAGTGTGGTGTGTGGACAAAATAAGGGCTGAGGAGGCAGGAAAGCCTTTTTTTCCCCAGCTTTGGTTCTCTGTTTTTCTTTGTGACCATGGCAAAACACTCAGCTTTTCTGGGCCTCAGGCTAGATCTATGAAATGAGGAAGATGACTCTCTGAGATCCTTTCTAACTTTAAAATTCCATGACTGACCAGGACCCCAAGGATAGCAAAGGAGTTTCCATTTGACAGCAGTTTTATTTTTAATTTTATTAAGCAAAGAAGTCAGCTTAATTTCATCTTGCTTTGAGTGCAGAGAGTTAGAAGAAGGGATCATATATGACTTGTGTGTTTATGTTCTGACCTAATATTCAGTAAGTGACACATGCTGTACTAGAGATTCCAGTTATAACACGTGGAAGTAGTCTTCTCATAGAATCACTTAGAGGAATGTGAAATCACTCCTTTTCCCTGAGAAAATGTGGAAAGATATTTATGTAGGCTCCCAGAAGGTGATTATAGGATATGTGCTCGTCTTGAGATTGAGGGTGCTGGGAGGTGGGCCCACTGAGTGATAATTGTCAGACATGAGACTAAAGGTCACACTGAAGGTCTTTCATTGATGAGCTCCTGAGTGGTCAAAAAGCTGCTGGCACTGAATTCATGTTTCAAAACATCAGCAAGAGGATGCTGCCCAAGCTGGCTTTTTGTCATAAGCTGAGCTGGACATGGTCACAAGCAGGGTGGGCAGATAGAATTTTGAAATAATGAACATGTCGCAATGGTGAGAGAGCGAGGAAACAGTGCTGACTGAATAATATCTATACAGCAGTCAAAGAGTGATTCTTTTTGAAGAAAGGCTTTGTTCTGGCTTGGTTCTGGAGGCTGAGCCACTGACAAAGGCTTCATCTGGGGCAGCACGGAAAAGATCATGTGAGCAGACATCGGTTGCTTCTCTTTTCTAGTCATCACTTTGCGGACTTTAATTTCCCTCTCTACCAAGAGCTTCTAGGGAAAAAAGAAAATTGTTTCATTTCAGAAATGTGTTTTGTTCTAATAAATAAAGACATTTCATGAGTAAATCCAAGTAAAATACAAAATAAGTTAGAAGCTTGGATAAAAAGTACAGGAGATAGGCTTTTATGAAGTGCCGTTGTATGGTAAGCCCACCTAGGAATGTGGAGATCAACATTCAGTGGCCTCTGTCCTTAAGAACCTAACTTGAGTAAGGCAGATGGATAAATGGCTAATACTTTTTTTTCTTGGGAGAGGAAGACTTTTGTTACTGGTAGTAACAACTGAAATTCTAGACTCTTCTGTGGAACACAGGATTCCTCTTCTCTTCAGCCTGTACATAGAAGGGTACTGTGTGTCATTATCATGCAGAAGGTTATTCACCTTCTGCTGGACTACCTGGGTAAAGAGTTGCAAAACACAGCTTCTTCACAAAGGAATTGATGTCATGGCCATGGGCTTTCAAGGTTAAATTGCTTAGACTATGTTTCATGGTTTTTGTAGAGCATCTGCTCTATGCAAGGCTCTCTGCTAGATATTGAGACTACAAGGTTAGATAGAATCCCTGTTCTTTTTTTTTTTAAATATTTTATTTATTTATTTGAGAGAGAGACAGTGAGAGAGAGTCTGAGTGAGGAGAAGGTCAGAGGGAGAAGCAGACTCCCCATGGAGCTGGGAGCCCGATGTGGGACTCGATCCCGGGACTCTGGGATCATGACCTGAGCCGAAAGCAGTTGCTTAACCAACTGAGCCACCCAGGCGCCCAGAATCCCTGTTCTTAAGACATTTATAGTCCAGAAGGAGATGAGTAAATGGATAAGTAGAGCCCAGGGTACATGGAGACATACAGGAGGGAATAAATCATTAGAATGCACAGGGAGAGAATGATGCAGGAACTTTGCTTATGTTCTGATAGAACTAAACAGTCTCAAAGAACTTATTTCTTTAATGGTTGTAGTGAGCTGCTCTTAAAGTTCTGTTGTTTTTTTTTTTTCAGGAGCTATACATTTCTGATGTTAGGGATAATAATAACAGCTAAAAACTTGACAGTGTTTTACTCTGTGTCAAGTACAGTTCTGGTGTTTTATGTATAACCAGTTAAGTAATCCTTACAGTTGTCCTTTAAGGTAGGTATTAGTATTAACCTAGAAAGTGAGGCACAGAGCACCTGAGTAAATTGACCCATGACAATTAGCATGAAGAAGATCTAGGCCTTGTTTCCAAAGTTGATGTTCTTAACTACTGTGTGACGTTAAGCTGTCTAAAATTAAGAGAGTTGACTACTGGGTGAACCATTGTACATTTTTGTAGGTCCAGCAGCTTAATATTAATGAGTCCACAGCTGAACATCTAGGAGGAAAAAAAATATCAGTGCATGTACTTCTTATTTTCTAGAAATAAAGCTATATATTATTATTATTATTATTAGAATTGCCCTGTAGCAGCTACAAATGATAACTAGAATATTTTATTTGAAATTATAGGAAGATACCTTTTGATCAAATACTGTTCCCCATTAATTTACAGAAAGGGGCTTTCTTGAATTTTGAGTATATCTAAAGAGATTGCACAGCCTCCCACATTCACTGAATCCCACAGCTCTTTGAGGTGGAGATTCCCTATTAAGCCCAGTGTCTCCTGGACAAGGAAGAAGCTACTTCCTCTAGCGTTCATCTGTTGAAATGCTGGTCTATTTTTTACAGCAGTGGAGGCCTTTAATTTATAAGCTGGATTTGTAAATTGAAGGGCCCAGGCTGGCTGGGTCTGTGGTGCATGTGGGTTACCTCCATGTCTGAACCACAGGAGGCCCGCTATTTGCTGCACTGAGGGAGTTAATAAGAGCTTTTGTGACCCGGTTTGCCCACAGTTTATGGGCTCAAATCTAGATGATCTGAAGGAAAAAAGAATGGGATGAAAAAGTCAAAGTTATGGTTGTAAACTAAAAGGAAAGTTAGAATTTTAAAACCAGCGATATGGCACAGACAAGAATTAGAAGTTAGGAAGAGCCTAGGAAGAGATTTTTAATTAGAGCAGCACTCAAGACATTTGAGATTGTTATGATGATTTTAAATAAGCAACCCTTAGGCTTTAAAAAGAATCATGGACTTGACTTTCTGTCTGTAGTTTATTAAATGTAAACACAGAAAATTTAAAGAGAAAAGGTAGTCTTCTTATGTAAAACTTTTGATTTATGGCTTCCTGGACTTTGAACTCCTTGCCCCTTGATTAAATACATTGAGTTCTAAAACTTAATAAATATATTTTTTGTGTACCAGCAGGTATTTTTAATATAGCAATTAGGAATATCATTAGGAAGATTATTGAAAGCAGTATGTAACATAAAATTTAGATGGTATTCATAAAGAAAATGAGGTTTTAGACATCATTTGGATACATTACCTAAAAATAGAAGTAAACTTTTCATGTAATGCTGAAATCAACTATAGGAATGAAGAAACTTTTAAGATAAGATTTTGTGTAAAGATATTTTCTATTTTGCTTTTTAAAAAATTTATTACCTATCAAAGTTCCCTTTGACCATCCCCCCCATCCTCCCAGAGGTCATCATTTTGTCATTCATTCATCCAAAGGTTTTTTTTTGAATATTTATATGCATATGTTTGTATACATAGAACAGATATTTATGTTTTGCACATATTTAAAAAAAACAACCCACGGAATATATTGTTTGCTTGTTCATTTTAAATATGGCTTGCTGTCATGTTTTGTTTTTAATTCTTCAGTAATGTTACTAATTACAGCTGACATTTATTGAGCAGTTACTCTGTGTTAGATGAGATATTTAGCATTTTTCATATAATTTAGCTTAATAATCTTTATAATAAGCTTCAGAGGTGAGTAAAAATAGTTGGTTTTGTAGGAATACATTTTTACCTTCATTATACCTCATATTTACATTAAATTACTAATGCCAGTAGTTTATCAGTCTTTAATAAGGCTTCAAAAATAAACGTGAGGTGGGACGCCTGGGTGGCTCAGTTGGTTAAGCGGCTGCCTTCGGCTCAGGTCATGATCCCAGCGTCCTGGGATCGAGTCCCACATCAGGCTCCTTGCTCGGCAGGGAGCCTGCTTCTCCCTCTGCCTCTGCCTGCCTCTCTGTCTGCCTGTGCTTGCACGCGCGCTCTCTCTCTCTCTCTCTAACAAATAAATAAATAAACTCTTAAAAAAAATTTAAAAAAAATAAATAAACGTGAGGAATAATCTGTACAAGTTGGTAAGAAAATAACTTATAGTTTGTTAGTTTTGTTACTCTAGCGCAGTCAGCCTTTTACCACCAAGTCCCCAGAGGGGTTGTTTTTGCTAAGCCAGAAGGCGGGAAATGTGAGGGGAACTCCTGCTCACCTTTTAGGAATGAAGAGGTAATTTTTGTCATATTTGACTCATTCTCAGTGAAGAACAGACAACCCCAGACATTCCTCACTAGTTAATGGTTTTAAAAGTCCTTGCCTGTGATGATATCCTTATTTTGGAGAATAGTTGTAGGTTACAAGACCTAGGTGGAAGGAGGTTTGTTTTTGGAAGATGCTTCTCCCTGTGCCCTTAGTCATTCTGGTATGAGGAACAGAGAGAGGCTGCTGCAGTGGGAGCTTGGATGATTTTTTTTTTTTTTTTTAATGGGAATTGGTAGAAAGGGAGTGATAGTGAGTGGATTGAAAGGGGAAAAAATGGTTGTGTTTATTATGTCTTCCCTGATTTTGGAGTTTGGAGGAAATTTTCAAAATTTCATGACAAAATAAAGTGCTTTTAATGAATGAGATAGCTTTTTAGAAAGGTTTGAATCTCAGCTCTGCTGTTTAACTTGCTGGGTGATCTCAAAAAAGCCACTTTCTGCTGTTTAAATCAAATGATAATAACATCCACTTTATAAAGTTGTAGGGTTGAAATTATATAAAATGTTTTATATATTGGGAAGTATTGTACAAATGTGCAAATATTAGGTGATATTCTTACTATTTTTATTATCATAACTCTTGTCAAGGCTGTCTACAGTTTGCCTCTCTTAACTATATTGCCTCTGTACTGAAGATTTAACCCCCTTGTTGCTTCTATCCTTTATTGCTTGCAAGAGAGCACTATATTAGGGCTCTCTTATTTTCCAAATAGAAGAAGCGGCCTTACTGCTGAATCATTTAACAAATATCGAAGGCCTAATATGTATCAGTCAGCATTTCTTTAGGCCCAGTTTAAGAACTGAAAAGATCATTGACAGTAACTCAAGAAGAGGAGATATGCTGAAGGTCCCAGTAATCATCATTTCATTGTCATTATACATTTATGTTCACAGACATTTTTGATCTTTTGTCTTCAAGATAAAAGTAAGTAAATATAAATTAACATCTGTGTATTAAAAAAGTGTTTGTAATTCTGTTGTAGTGCAGCATTGTTTAAAAAACAATCAAATGATCTTGCTGTGGTTTCTTTTTGGTTATAATACTTAAATTATTTTGAGATCTCAAACAACAATCAGTGGGGATATGAAGTGTTTATGTTTATCAGAACAAGACATGGGTGAACATGGTTAAGAAGTGCTAAAGGTAAGCTCTTGTTTCCAGATGGGGAGGTGGCTACACTGAGTTTTTATTCAGTGCCCTTCAGGGTCCTCATTTAATGGACCTCACTTAATCTTTGTGTGAAAGCCTCCTCAGTTGTCTGGTTTCTTATTCAGAATTTGTTTATTATTTTGCTCCCTGTCATTCCCCTAATGCTTCTCCTAACATAAAGGTTAACATAAACTCAGAGTCCATGGAAAGAACAAGCGCCTTTAGCTTATTGAACAGTTATCAGGTTGCCTCTCTGGGAGTCATAAGAAATCAGTTGTTTAAGGCAACTAGGAAGTCTGCAGTTTAAATCTCATTTGCCATTTGACTGATGTGCCATTTATTATACAAACACACTACTGGTATAGGCTGTTTCCTGAAGAAGATACGTGTACTTTGGAGAAGGCACTTTGCTGGAAAAAAAAAGAAAATCCTTTGGTTTTATTGTTCTTCTGGATAGTTCTAAAAAGCTAGCCCTTTTGACTTTTACCAGTGGTTTGCTTTGTCATTTCTGTTTACTTTCATTTATTTCTTAACCTTCTCTTTGTGGCAGGCCACCTCTATCCCGAAGTTATACCAATGAAAAAAGTTAAGCCTTATTTCAAAGTGATCTGTGAAATTCCATTCCATATTTTAAGCTTAGCCCATTGGAAATATCACTTTTTTCTTTATTTATTTTTCTGCCCCACCTGTGCCCTCACTGTCTGAGGACCGTGGATAGAGTTTGTTTGTTTGTTTGTGTGATTTTAATTAATCTCTTTTAAACTAACCTGTCTATGGAAACTGAGTATTTCCCCTTTTCTGAAACGAAGGCAGTTGTGGTGAGAATAGTTTGTTTTCCTGAGATCCCAAGCCAGGGGTCTCTAGAGGAGTCTAGGATTGCACATTTGCTTTTCCATATTAGAAGCAAGAAATATTTTAATTTGCCTTGATTCCAACTAAACTTTTTTAATAGAATTCAAAATTAGTTGACTTCTCTGAGCTTTTGGTTTATAATGCCGAAGAACTTCTACATAGAGCAGATAAAGGATGGAGTAAGAATTTCTGATTCCGTTGCGTATTATTTATTGTGGAAGGAATGTTTTCCCTACAGACTGACTAGGAACAAGATGTTTAAACATAAGCCAGGGTGGAGACCTATTTGTTTGGTCAGCTTCAGAGGAGCCACGTTTCCCTACTTGTGATGCCTCTGCCAACTATTCTGTCCCCCCACCCCTGCCTGATTCTTCAAGTTTCTTTGGAATTTTTACTTAAGGCTCTGTTGGATAAGGCGGTGATACAGTGCATACGTGGCAATTAGAAAGGCTAAAGGCAGTTTTCTGGAGCAACATGATTTTAGCATGTCATGAATTTTGGCTGGGCTGTGTGTGTGTGTGTGTGTGTGTGTGTGTTTATATAAAATGGCTTCTTTCCTTTTTCCCAGTCCCCCTCTGTTGTTGGTCTGTGTATTCACATAGCTGGATGGCTGCAGGAGTCCATTTATCACAGGCAGTAGGAGGGGGTGTGGAGATATGAAAGGGTTACTGTTCACATTTCCTGTGTAATTCCCTCTGATCTTACTGAGCTGTAATTTTTTTCTTGATGTTAAACATTCCCAGGCTCCTATAACCTTCTAGCCTGCTTGCTCTGGCCAAGTTTGTCCCAGGTGATCATGTAGGCAAACCTCCTGTTTTTAAAGGCTAGAAATTTCTCCTTCCTTCATGAGATAGGCTACATGCTCATTCCTTTGCAATCCCAGAAGAAATCCCTGTGATTTAACACAAGAACAGAGCATACCTACTAGTTTTAAAAATCAAATTCAGCAGCCAAGTGTCTTGTCCAGTTAACTGTGTAGGTTTTAAAATCTCCTGATTCCTGGTTTCGTGAATTTCTACTTAAATGAAAGCCCATCCATCTGTTAAAGATTGCATTCTTCCTTCTTAACACACTTGAAAAATGGGTTCTGATTCTAAAAGTAAAATTTGACTCTACCATGTTACTTTCAGCTTGCTTAATTGCTAGGTCATTTTAAGTTGCCTCAGATGCAAAGCTGCTTAACTGAAACTGCCACATATCTGCCAGGTTCTGTTCAGGTTGTAGTTGAGCATAGGGAGGCTACTGGTACTTGTAATTTTCTCCTTTTTCTCTGGTTTTAAAAGTATATTGCAGCTCATTTTTCTTCCACAATTTTTTAAATATACATTTTCATGGTTGCCAAAAGGTTTTCTATTTTTGCCTTTCCCCTTAAGTTTTAGAAGAAAATGCTGTGCTCCTGTGAAGCCTAAGACTATGTCAGCAGCTGCTGGTGAACTGATAGGGACAAGGGTTCCCTGGGCCAGCACTGCCCTCATTTTTAGGTAAGGAGTGTTTCTTTAGACAGGGCTCTGGGGTCAGTTTGCTTGTGTTGCTAATAGCACATCTCTCTGTCTTCATTCAACAACTTGGGAACCTTAGGGTTTGGAGACAGAAATGAAACAACGTCTCTTTAAAGGAGCTTCTAGGATAATTTAAGCTTGCTAGTATTTAGGCCTAAGTAAACTATTTGTATTGCTTAAAACAGTGAGATAAAATACTCTTTATGCACCTTAGCCATGTGTAATACGGTTTTACACAGAGTGGGTAGATGAATTTTTTTTTAAAGATTTTATTTATTTATTTGACAGAGGGAGATCACAAGTAGGCAGAGAGGCAAGCAGAGAGAGAGGAAGGTAAGCAGGCTCCCTGACTCGGGGCTCAATCCCAGGACCCTGGGATCATGACCTGAGCTGAAGGCAGAGGCTTTAACCCACTGAGCTACCCAGGTGCCCCGGTAGATGAATTTTTAGATTGATTCTGTTTCGATTTGCCTTAGAGAGCCAATAGGAATGTTTGATATTTCTCATTCACCTTTAGTTCCCCTAAACAAAAAACAGAGCCTGCTGCGCCATGGACTTTCTTTTTTTTTTTTTTTTTTAAATTTTTTTTTTTTTTTTTTTTGACAGAGAGATCACAAGTAGGCAGAGAGGCAGGCAGAGGGCCGGGGGGGCGGGGCGGGGGAAGCAGGCTCTCCGCCTAGCAGAGAGCCCGATGTGGGGCTCCATTCCAGGACCCAGGGATCATGACTTGAGCCAAAGGCAGAGGCTTTAACCCACTGAGCCACCCAGGCGCCCCATCAATAATGGTTTGTTGAATGGGTGAATCAAACTGGCAGATTACATCTGTGGATTCTTGTTCTCTGTGTGCATTATTATGTATATGTCTGATAATGTTTCACTCACCCTTTCTGTTAGTTTCTAATGATAGATCTTGTTCGAAGTCCTTTGTTATTAAACAGTTAATTCTCTCAAAGTGTTCTGCGCCCAAGTCCATAAAAGTGTTGTACTCCTGGCTGGTCTAACCATGCCACTGCTGTGTCATAGAAAGCAATGAGATTTAGTCGTAAGTTACTTAAATTATAGATAGTCTGTTAACATTTCCTAAAACTGATAAGCCTGTTCACTATTCTCATAATGGAAAAACACTTATATTTTCTCCCAAGGACTCTCTATGCCTAAGACCATCATAAAGCACTGAATAATAATGTCAGTCATCAACAAATACTTACTAAATAAATCTAAAGTCTTTTAGACATTTCAGTGAATAGATTACATACACTAGTCAAGTTGAAGAGCAACTTATGGTACATTAAATGTGGGAATGTGCTAAGTGAGCAGCCTGAACAAGACTCACGTAGCTTAGTGGAAGGAAAAATCGTTTTGACTTGAACTAGAGAGTGGTGTGAGATTTCATAGAGGAAGTGTGAGTTAGGTATTAGACAAATAGTTGGGTTTTAGATATAAAGGAATGAGGCTGTTTTACGTTTATAAATACTGTGTTATCACACTTCCTGTTTCCAACAGCAATGAAGAAACAACAAAAACAAAAAACCTTAAGTATATGATGGAGTCTTTTCTCCATTGGTGATTTATTTATTCCTTATTTTCTAGTGAAGTGCAATTTCAGAAAAGCTTCCACTAAGGACATACAACTCTGTTAGTTATCATAAGGATCCACTTCAGTAAGAAGTCCTCCCAAGTGGGAAGGCAGGATATATATTGAAAAATTATCATTCATGATTATACTTTGGTATTAAAGGCTCCATCCAATCTCAATGGCAAGTTTTTAACAGACTTCACTGCTGATTTATACCTTGATTTGAAGTCTAACATCAAAAGAGATAGATCCAAATTTACTGTTTTTTGTTGCACAGATATAGGTAGTTATAGTAACTTTGTAAAAATACAACCTCACAGCAATTTTTTATTAACCTCTTAAAGATTCTTCTACAATAAAGCAAATACTGTAATACTATCCCAAACAAATCAGTTTTGTGAAGCAAATTAAAATATGGCTAGAATTTACATTGAGACCCTTTGATTGTATTTACTTGTTATTACTCACTATTAAAAGCAAACACTTTAATCCATTTAATTTTAGAGCCAAGCTTTTATCTCTGATTTTATTCTTTTACTTCATAAACAGTCAAAGGAAAAACAATACAACAAAGAAATGAAATCCGTTTCTCTAACATAGTAAAGATAGAATTTTAAGATAGTTCGCTGACTTTACTGTTTAGCCTTTTGGCCGCAGCATAGTTTTGTGACCGCATGCATATTTCTCCATATCCTCATTTGTTCACCTGTTGCTGCCAGTGTGATGATGAATGGAAACTACAACCAGTGGTTATTTTCCACACTGTATTTTTGCCTCAGTCTTTCAAGAGATCACAAAGTGATCCATGATTAAAGAGTTTGGTGGTCAGCTAATTCTATGGAAGGTGGGAGCATCTCAGTGAATACAGATATTTCATTTAAGCCAGTATTTCCCAAATGTATTTGACTTTGGAAATGCCCACTGCTTGCCTGCTTACCTTCCTTTCTGCCCTCCTTTCTTCCTTTTAGCTTCCTTCTTTTCTTTCCTTTTTTAAGAATACTGGTTAAAATCTCCTGTAGAACAAGTTTCAGGAATCATTACTATGAAGATTTCTGTTTTGTTTGAATTTTTTCCTTAGTTAAATTTTTTTTGGTAAAAATTTTAAATTCCTTAAAAATAAGGAGTGAAGTAAAGGACCTTACTTGTTGAAACTCTATAAAAAGAAATGCTTACTCTAAGCTTTTGTAAGTAGTAGCCTCTGGTGCTTTCAAACTCACTTTGTTTAAAAAAATACCAAAAATCTTTTTTTTTTTTTTTCAGAAACAAGATTATATGAAGTGAGGTAAATCTGTTAGATGAAATTAATATACCTTTCCCTTCCTACCCCTGTTTCTTTCGATTGTTGCTGTAATTCACTATGCCATCATTCTCTATTTTTGTGCCAAGTTAGGGGCTGTGTCTTATTTGTCTCTGTATCTTTAGTGCATAACTCTGTATCATGCCTAATACTTAGTAAGCATTTGATAAGTGTGGATGTGGGTGTTTGTTGGGGGAGACTTAATACCATAATTATTCCTAGGAGAATGCATTAGTGCTTGTCGATTTCAGATTTTTTTTTTTTTAAGATTTTATTTATTTATTTATTTGACAGAGAGAGAGAGATCACAAGGAGGCAGAGAGGCAGGCAGAGAGAGGGGGGAAGCAAGCTCCCTGCTAAGCTGGGAGCCAGACGTGGGACTCGATCCCAGGACCCTGAGATTATGACCCCAGCTGAAAGCAGAGGCTTAACCCACTGAGCCGCCCAGGCGCCCCTCACTTTCAGATCTTAAGAGGAGTATACTTTTTTGAAAGTATCCTTAAAATATACTCTATTTTGTTTTTGTATTATATCTGTCTTCCCTCAGAAAGAATTTAAGATAGTATTCATTAGTACACATAAAATAAAATATTGTTTTAAATAAATGAATAAAATAACAAAGTTGGAGGACTTTGTTACTTCCCAGATTCAAAATTCAATATCAAGTGAGAATAACCAAGACAGTATATCATTGGTGTAATGATAAACATGCAGATCAATAGAGTGGAATTGAGAGTCCAAGAATAAACCCTTATGTTTTTGGTCCATTGATTTTTTTTTATTTTTTATTTTTTTACAAAGCTGCTAAAGACTATTCAATAAACAAAGGGTCACCTTTTAAACACATGGTTCTGAAAAAACTGGGCAATCATATGTGAAAAAATGTACTTCCTCACAAAAACAACGGTATAAAAAATTAGCTCAAAATTAATTATGAACCTAAATATAAAAGCTAAAACTATAAAACATCTGAAAGAAAGCATAGAAGAAACTTCATGACCTTGGATTGGGCAAAGAGTTAGTAGATATAACACCAAAAGCATAAGACATAGAGAAAAAAAAGGGATAAATTTGACTTCATTAAAACTGCAAACTTGCCTCAAAAGACACTGTTAAAAAACTGAAAAGACGGGAGGAGTCAAGATGGCGGAGAAGTAGCAGGCTGAGACGACATCAGGCAGCAGGAGATCAGCTAGATCGCCTATCAAACCATTCCGAACACCTACGAATCCAACGGGAGATCGAAGAGAAGAAAAACAACAATTCTAGGAACAGAAAATCGACCACTTTCTGAAAGGTAGGACCAGCGGAGAAGTGAATCCAACGCGACGGGAAGATAGACCCCAGGGGGAGGGGCCGGCTCCCGGCAAGCGGCGGAGCACAAAATCAGGACTTTTAAAAGTCGGCTCCACGGAGGGACATCGCTCCAGAGGCTAAACTGGGGTGAAGACCTCATGGGGTGAAGACCTCACGGGGACAACGTGGACTCAGGTCCCATGGGGTCACAGAAGGATCGGAGGTGTCTGAGTATCGCAGAGCTCACAGGTATTAGAGCGGGAAAGCCGGCTGCGGAGACAGAGCCGAGGTTTCCTAGTGGTCTGTGACATGGACCGGTGCTCTGTGGCACGGGCCGGGGCTCTGTGCGAGGGGTCCCCACAAGATCCGGGGAGACTCCGACCCGGGAGAGCTCAGGGATCTACGGGGTTCGGAGACTCCAGGTGGGACTCTGCCAGAGACAGAGACGCTTGGTCACAGGCTGGGTGAGCTCGGAGCACTCCCAGAAGCCAGGGAGACGGGACTGATGACGCGCGATTTTCTCTGAGCGCGGTCTCCGGGCGTGCGCGGTCTCTGAGCGCAAACGGGGGCTGGGGAGACTGGAGGGATTAAACGCTTTTCTATGAAGGCGCACTGAACACTGGGGCCCCTAGCTCTGGGCTCCTCTGAACTGGAGATTGGGAGGCCGCCATTGTCATTCCCGTCCTCCAGAACTCTACAGAAAGCGCGTTCAGGGAACAAAAGCTCCTTGAAAGCGAACCTGAGAGGATTACTTAGCCCGGCCCCTGGTAAGGGCGGTGCAATTCCCCCTGGGGCAAAGACACTTGAGAATCACTACAACAGGCCCCTCCCCCAGAAGATCAAAGAAATCCAGCCAAGACCAAGTTCACTTAACAAGGAGAACAGCGGATTCTTACCTGGACAAAATGACAAGGCGGAAAAACTCACCACAAAAAAAAGAGCAGGAGACAGGACCGAAGGCTAGGGACCTAATCAATACAGACATTGGTAATATGTCAGATCTGGAATTCAGGATGACGATTCTCAAGGTTCTAGCCGGGCTCGAAAAAGGCATGGAAGATATTAGAGAAACCCTGTCAGGAGAAATAAAAACCCTTTCTGGAGAAATAAAAGAACTAAAGTCTAATCAAGTTGAAATAAAAGAAGCTATTAATGAGGTGCAATCAAAAATGGAGGCTCTTACTGCTAGGATAAATGAGGCAGAAGACAGAATTAGTGATATAGAAGACCAAATGGCAGGGAATAAAGAAGCTGACCAAAAGAGAGACAATCAACTACTGGACCACGAGGGGAGAATTCGAGAGATAAGTGATGCCATAAGACGAAACAACATTAGAATAATTGGGATTCCAGAAGAAGAAGAAAGAGAAATAGGAGCAGAAGGTATACTGGAGAGGATTATTGTAGAGAATTTCCCTAATATAGCAAGGGGAACAAGCATCAAAATCCAGGAGGCCCAGAGAACACCTCTCAAAATCAATAGGAATCGACCCACACCCCGCCATCTAATAGTAAAATTTACAAGTCTTAACGACAAAGAGAAAATCCTGAAAGCAGCACGGGACAAGAAGTCTGTAACATACAATGGTAAAAATATTAGATTGGCAGCAGACTTATCCACAGAGACCTGGCAGGCCAGAAAGAACCGGCATGATATATTCAGAGCACGAAACAAGAAAAACATGCAGCCAAGAATACTTTATCCAGCTAGGTTATCATTGAAAATAGAAGGAGAGATAAAAAGCTTCCAGGACAAACAAAAACTGAAAGAGTTTGTAAACACCAAACCAGCTCTACAGGAAATATTGAAAGGGGTCCTCTAAGCAAAGAGAGACCCTAAAAGTATTACCAGAAAGGAACAGAGACATTATACAGTAACAATCACCATACAGGCAATACAATGGCACTAAACTCATATCTCTCAATAGTTACCCTGAATGTAAATGGGCTAAATGCCCCAATCAAAAGACACAGGGTTTCAGAATGGATAAAAAAACAAAACCCATCCATATGCTGCCTACAAGAAACTCATCTTAGACCTGAAGACACCTCCAGATTGAAAGTGAGGGGGTGGAAAACAATTTACCATGCTAATGGACATCAGAAGAAAGCTGGGGTGGCAATCCTTATATCAGATAAATTAGATTTTAAGCCAAAGACTATAATAAGAGATGAGGAAGGACACTACATCATACTCAAAGGGTCTGTCCAACAAGAAGATCTAACAATTTTAAATATCTATGCCCCTAACATGGGAGCATCCAACTATATAAACCAATTAATGACAAAATCAAAGAAACACATTGACAAGAATACAATAATAGTTGGAGACTTTAATACACCCCTCACTGAAATGGACAGATCATCCAAGCAAAAGATCAATAAGGAAATAAAGGTCTTAAATGACACACTGGACCAGATGGACATCACAGATATATTCAGAACATTCTACCCCAAAGCAACAGAATACACGTTCTTCTCTAGTGCCCATGGAACATTCTCCAGAATAGATCACATCCTGGGTCATAAATCAGGTCTCAACAGGTATCAAAAGATTGGGATCATTCCCTGCATATTTTCAGACCACAATGCTCTGAAGCTAGAACTCAATCACAAGAGGAAATGTGGAAAGAGCACAAATACATGGAGGCTCAACAGCATCCTTCTAAAAAAGGAATGGGTCAACCAGGAAATTAAAGAAGAATTGAAAAAAACCATGGAAACAAATGATAATGAAAACACAATGGTCCAAAATCTGTGGGACACAACAAAGGCAGTCCTGAGAGGAAAATATATAGCGATACAAGCCTATCTCAAGAAACAGGAAAGGTCTCAAATAAACAACCTAACCCTACACCTTAAGGAACTCGAGAGAGAACAACAAAGAAAGCCTAAACCCAGCAGGAGAAGAGAAATAATAAAGATCAAAGCAGAAATCAATGAAATAGAAACCAAAAAAACAATAGAGCAAATCAAAGAAACTAGGAGCTGGTTCTTTGAAAGAATTAATAAGATTGATGAACCCCTGGCCAGACTTATCCAAAAGAAAAGAGAAAGGACCCAAATAAATAAAATCATGAATGAAAGAGGAGAGATCACAACCAACACCAAAGAAATACAAACAATCATAAGAACATATTATGAACAACTCTATGCCAACAAATTCGACAATCTGGAAGAAATGGATGCTTTCCTAGAGACATATAAACTGCCAAAACTGAACCAGGAAGAAATAGAAAACCTGAATAGGCCCATAACCAGTAAGGAGATTGAAACAGTCATCCAAAATCTCCAAACAAACAAAAGCCCAGGGCCAGATGGCTTCCCAGGGGAATTCTACCAAACATTTAAAGAAGAATTAATTCCCATTCTCCTGAAACTGTTCCAAAAAATAGAAATGGAAGGAAAACTTCC
>ML111449.1:0-32905 GCA_003697995.1 Taxidea taxus jeffersonii | reverse complement strand
AAGAAATGAAATCTTACCATTTGCGACGACATGGATGGAACTAGAGCGTATTATGCTTAGCGAAATAAGTCAACTGGAGAAAGACAACTACCACATGATCTCCCTGATATGAGGAAGTGGAGATGCAACGGGGGTGGGAGTTAAGGTGGTAGGAAAAGTAAAAATGAAAGAAGATGGGATCGGGAGGGAGAAAAACCAAAAGAGACTCTTAATGTCATAAAACAAACTGAGGGGGGTGGGGGGAAGAGGGGTTGGGTGAGGGTGGTGGGGTTACATCATATGTTTAAATAAAGCTTAAATAAAGTAAAAAAAAAATAAAATAAGTAAATATCAAAAAAAAAAAAAAAAAAAAAAAAAAAAAAAAAAAAAAAATAAAAAAAAAACCCACGAGAAAATACTTACAAATCATATCTGATCATCCCACGAACGGTATCCAGAACATATAAAGGACTCCAACAGATGAATGATGACAAGACAGACAACCCAGTTAAAAAATAAGCAAAAGAATTGAACAGGCATTTCATTAAAAAAGACTTAAATATGACTAGTAAGCATCTGAAAATGTGCTCATCGTCATTAGTTATTAGGAAGATCCACATTAAAAACACAGTGAGATACTACTCCATGCCCACTGGTGAGGCCTCTTATTGAAAAGACACATAATATCTCCTGTCTAGGATGTGGGGAAACAGGAAGGCCCATACATTGTTGGTGGGAATATAGAATGGTATACCCACCTTGGAAGACAGTTTGACCGTTTCTTTAAAAATTAAACCAACATAGGACGCCTGGGTGGCTCAGTTGTTAAGGCTCTGCCTTAGGCTCAGGGCACTGTCCCAGGGGCCTGGGATCAAGCCCTTCATCAGGCACCCTGCTCCGTGGGAAGCCTGCTTCTCCCTCTCCTACTCTCCCTGCTTGTGTTCCCTCTCTTGCTGTTTCTCTCTCTGTCAAATAAATAAAATATTTTAAATGAATAAATAAAATTAAATTAAAATTAAAATGAAACCAACCTAACATATGCATTAATCAGGTTTTCAGAGAATCACTCAATAGGATTTGTCTATGTATAGGGAGAAATTTATTTTAAGGAATTAGCTCATGTAATTGTGGAGGTTTGGTGGGTCCAAAATGTGATAGGGGAGCTTGACAGGCTAGGGACTCAACAAATAATTGCAGTTTGAGTCCAAAGCTTGTCTGCTGGAAAACTAGGAAGAGCTAGCTGATATTGCAGATGAAGTGTGAAGGCAGTCTTCTGGGGAATTTCCTCTCCATTTGAGAGGTTAGTCTTTTGTTCTATTCACGCCGCCCATTAATTGGATGAGACCCACCCACAAAATGGAGGCCAATCTGCTTTACTCAAAGTCCACCAATTTAAATGTAAATTTCATGCAAAAACACTCTTCAGAATAATGTTTGACCAAATATCTGGGCATTGTGCCCAATCAAGTTGGCATGTAAAATTAACTATCACACCATAAAACCCAGGAATTCTACTTCTCAGAATCTACTCAAGAGAAATGAAAACATATATCCACCCAAAGACTTGTTTGCAATTGTTCTTAGTACCTTTTTTCATCATAGACAAAAATGAGAAACAATTCAAATGTCCAGCTAATAAATGGATAAACAAAACATGGTATGTCCATATATTAGAGTACTCTTCAGTAATTGATAAATGAAAATACTGATATATGCTATAATATGGATGAACCTCAGAAATATTATGCTAAGTGAAAAAATGCCAAATTCGAAAGACTAAAAATTGTATGATTCTACTTTTATGAAATATCTAGATAGAGCCAATCAGAGGAGTTTTGGGGGATGGCAGCAGGGGTTACTGCATATGGACTTAAGGGGGTATTGAGGAGTTAAGGGAATGTTTTGAGATTGGATTTTGGCGAAGATTACACACCTCTGTAAATTGACTAAAACATTGAACTATATACTTATAACAGGTGAATTTTATGGTATATTAATTGTACTCAGTATTGTAAAAATAATAGAGGTGATAAAAATGGCACAAATGGACCAAGGGCAGGACACACAATGCATCCCATAAAAGCCCTTATATTTCCTTGAGGGGGTCACAAATTTTACTCTAAATTTTCTAAAGAGACCATTCTAAGATGAGATGTTTTTACTAGTGTTCACAAGATCAACATTTATCAGCACTTTAGGAGAAACCTAATAATTATAATTCAAAGAAAAATATATCCTTTTATTCATAGTGCAGCATATTCAACTCTGCCCTCAAGAGCATCCCTGCAGTAAATAACTGAAGACTCTTTTCTAGAACTGTTTCTTAAACCTCCCTTCAGTACAGTCTAGTGGCTTAACATCAAAGGCACTTCACTGAAAACTGGGTGAATGGTAATGCTGGGTGAATAAGAAGTAGAGTGCTCAAAGGACAAAGCTAAGAATGCTGCTCTTTGGTGGTATGTCTTAGTCCAGACATGCGGTTTTAGAATAATGAATGGGTGTACCAAATAGATATGCAGCAGTTCCGCAGAAGCTTTTTTGTAAAAACTGAGTAATGGTTAAGTTTAGCATTTTACTCCCTGGCAAGTACCTGAGTGTAGTAATTCTCAGTTACAGGTTAGATATGGAGCCATTTGCTTTAATAGCTAGATTGGGAGTACGGTTGGCATCCTCCTAGGAATGCTGGGGAGCCTGAGGAGGAAAAGTATCAGAATAGACTCTCTACCGTATATGAATAGGGGTAGTCTGGAGAAATATGTGCTGATGGGTTATGATTCTCCCTGAGAGATCATTTTGGCTGTTCTCCAGTGTTTAGACCAAGGGATCATTTAGGCTCTGAAGACAGTATAACATGGCCATAGATACTAAATTTGGAATAGTGTGGTGTCCATTATAAATTTTCTTTTTTTTTTTAAGATTTTATTTATTTATTTATTTGACAGAGAGATAGAGCACAAGTAGGCAGAGAGGCAGACAGAGAGAGAGGAGGAAGCAGGCTCCCTGCTGAGCAGAGAGCCTGATGCGGGGCTTGATCCCAGGACCCTGAGATCATGACCTGGCCGAAGGCAGAGGCTCTAACCCACTGAGCCACCCAGGTGCCCCCCATTATAAATTTTCAAAAGTGATACATAGGTGTCGTAAAGCATTTCTAACAGTTCAATTCATATATGAAGTATAGACTATATAGAATAAAAAATTAAAGACTTCTTTCTTTTCTCTATTCCCTTATTTTCGTGTTAATGTATATTTAAATTATTTCCAGTTTTTAGCTATAATAATGCTGTAGTAAACATACTGGCATAGGGCACACCTCCATTTAAGTAAAGATTTGAGTGCACACACACACATACTTACATAATTACATATACATACATGTATGTATATGTGTCTATATGGGTGTGTGTATAAATGTATATATTATCACTTTAGTAACAGCTATTACCTGTTCTGTATTTCATAATTTATTTTAATATACCAGTATTTCTTTATTTTATATTTTAAAATCACTGCTTTAGACGACTACCAGTATTCAATTTTATATTTGTAATTCTGGTCTTGCTCTAATCATGAGAAAGTATCTAAATAACCATTTGTTAAATTAACTAAAGGATAACCTGAGCATGAATCTTTTGGCTTGATTATATATGTACAATAGTTTATATAGTAAGAAGAAAATGTTAATTGCAATAACTTAGCTGAAGTTTATGTTTGGAAAATTGTTTATTTTATAATATTCCAGAGAATGTTAGCTTTTTTATCTTCAAGGAATAATTTTACCTTGTAATTATCTTTGTACATTTCTGAATAATATCTACGTTTAGGCTTTTGCTTCCAGTTGGGTTGTAGAAGGTGGTGGCAGGACATTGTGTCCCCTATAACAACTTAAATAAATTACAAAAAATCATCGTTGTGATGATCTGTTATTACATAATAAATTTCCCCAACACTTAGTGATTTAAAACAATAATTGTTTTATGTAGCTTATGATTCTGTGGATTGGCAGTTAAGGTAGATCTTAGCTGGGTGATTTTTCTGTTCCATGTTGCATTGAAGGAGATCACTAGGTAGTATTTAGCTGGAGGGTGAATTGCTTTAGAGGATCTAAGATATCTTTACACATGTATATGGTGCCTGGGAAGAGGTGGAATTCTGGCTTTACATGACCTTTCTAAAAGCATGGTCTTAGAATGGTAGCCTTTACATGACCTTTCTAAAAGCATGGTAATCTTAGAGTCAGACTTCTAACATTTGAGACATTTTATACCAGAAGTAAACTGATTAGATTGAAGAGATCATTTCTTCACTCTACCTATCTAATAATGGAAAAGATGGGTCCTCAATGGGGAAAAAATAATATCCACTACAGTTTTGTTTGTCACATTCACAGTATTAAGAATACACTAAAAAGTTACAATATAAGACGTAAAAAGGAAAAATCAGTCCAAGGAAGAAGAAAAAGTATACTTAGCTCCATCAATGACACTATAAGTAGGAGTTAATCAAACAAGGATTTTATCAGTTATAGATATATTAAAGGAAATGAAGTGGTTAAATATGGAGGAAAAGACAAAACAGTAACAGAAAGTTGAGATATATAAAAAAATACTCTAGAGCTAAAAAATACAATATCTGATATTAAGATTTGATTTTAATAGTAAAGTAGACACAGCAAAAAATAAACTAGAATTACTAATCTCACAGAGAGAGTTCAATGGGAACCTGAATGTAGTAGGCTAAATCACAGGGAAAAAAGGAATGTAAAGAACAATATAGGATAAGAGATATATGGACTGTCATTTTGTCTAATATACATATAATTGGAGTCATAGGAGACGAGAAGAAGCAAAAACAATACTTGAAAAGATACTAACCAAAGATTTTCCAAGCTGATGAAAGATAGCAATCCACAGAGTCAAGCAATACAGAAATCTTTTGGACCTCAAACAAGATTAACGTAAAGAAAACCACGCGTAGGTACAACATAATGAAACTTGAAGAAACCAGATTGAAAATCTTAAAACACCCAAGGAAAGAAACCACAGTAACTTCAAAAGAACAATAAGATTTATGGCAAATAAATATGTGAGTAAATATAAAAGATTTTTGCCTATTTAAAGCAATAACGGTGTCTTTCAGGCTTAAAACATATGTAGAAATAAAAAAAAATAGAACAAAGGGCAGAAAGGTGTAAATGGAGTAAAACTAATATTTTTATCTTGTATAGGAAGTGGTAAAAAGGTAATAACTCAAGGAAGTATTTGTAATGTCTAGGATAATTGCTTTAAAAAAGTACAAAGGTATTTGAACAAAGAGCTAACAGAAACAATCCTAAAGTTTATATAGAACCACAAAGGCCCTGAAGAATGAAAGCAGCCTTGAAAAAGAAAAGCAAAGCTGAAGGTATCACAATTCCAGAATCCAAGTTAGATTACAAAGGTGTTGTTAACAAAACAGTATGGTAGTGGCACAAAAATAAACACATAGATAAATGGAACAGAATAGAAAACCCAGAAATAAACGCACAACTATATGGTCAGTCTTTAACAAAGCAGGAAAGAATATCCAGTGGGAAAAAAATAATTTCTTCAAAAAATAGTGTTCAGAAAACTGGTCAGCTACATGTAAAAGAATGAAACTGGACCATTTTCTTACACCACACACACACAAAATTCAAAATAGGTGAAAGAACTAAAAGTGAGACCTGAAACTATAAAATCCTAGAAGAGAGCATAGGCAGTGAAGTCTCCATTGGCTGTGGAACATTTTTCAGATATGTCTCCTAAAGCAGGGGAAATGAAAACAAAAATTAACTATTGGGACTATGTAAAAAAAAAAAATGAAAACAAAAATTAACTATTGGGGCTATGTCAAAATAAAAAGCTTCTGCACAGTGAAGGAAACAAACTAAAAGGCAACCTACTGAAAAGGTTTTCACAAATGTCATAACTGATGTAGAGTTAGTATCCAAAATATAAAGGACTTAATACAACTCAACACCAAAAAAAACAAGTAATCCAGTTAAAAAATGGACAGAAGACAAGAACAGACATTTCTCCAAAGAAGATATTCAGATGGCCAAAAGAAACTTGAAAAGATGCTCAACATAACTCATTATCAAGTGCACATCAGAACTACTTTGAAAATCAAGTGCACATCAGAACTACTTTGAAATATCAGCTGACACTGGCCATAATGACTAAAATCAAAAACAAAAAATAACACATGTTGGCAAGAACATGTAGAAAAAGGAACCCTTGTGCACTGTTGGTGAGAAAGCAAACTGGTGCAGCCACTGCAGAAAACTATATTGTATCCTGAATCTAATATAACACTATATGTTAACTATATTGGAATTTTAAAAAAGCTAACAGGAAATAAAATGCAGTAATAAACATTTATTAATTAAAGAGAAAGATTAGATGGAATGAATTGAAACAAGTTCTACACTAAACTCACTTTCTTTTTTTTTTTTTAATATTTTATTTATTTGAGAGAGAGACAGAGAGAGCATGAGAGGGGAGAAGTTCAGAGGGAAAAGCAGACTCCCCATGGAGCTGGAGCCTGATGTAGGACTCGATCCTCGGACTCTGGGATCATGACCTGAGCTGAAGGCAGTCGCTTAACCAACTGAGCCACCCAGGTGCCCCTAAACTCACTTTCTATATAATTTCCTTCAGATTGATTTCCATTTATTCAGTTTATATACCTTTTGTTGGACTTTGAGTAGGCCAGTTAAATACACCATCTATTCCTTCTTCCAACTTCTGAACCCTTTCAGAAGTAGACACAGTTCAGAATAAAAAATGTCAACTGGGTAAAAGAGTGTGCTTAGATCTCTATGGAGTTTCCTGCATATTCAAATTGGACTGACTTGACTTGCCCTGTTGAGTTTACTATATGAATGAGAAGAGAATATATGTCGTTTTGGGCTGGCAAGGTCTAAGAGAGAGTGAGAGATTGGTGACATATGTGGCCCATCTTTTACCCTATCTTGCCAAACAGATAAAGCAGAAAGAGAATGAGTGGTGTTTTGTCACCTGTCATCCTGGGTGAAGCCCTACTCTTAATCATGTTCTTTTTTCCAAGAAGACCTGTCTTATTCTCAAGGAACCCACAGTTCTACTACTGGCCTACTTCCAGTTCCTCATGTCATCCGGACCCTCTGCTCTATTTTGAACAAAGTTTTATAACCTTGATCTTTCCCTAGAACCTCTTCTTCTCCGTCCTCCCTAGAAATTTAAACTTGACTTTTGTGGACAGTCCCTCATTTGTTTTTTTGTTTGTTTGTTTTTTGCATGGCCATCTGAAGAAAAAGTATTGAATTTTTCTAATTCTAGATATTTAATATATAGTGTTAAATTAATTCCAGGTATACAGTATGATCCAGCACTTCCATACATCAGTGTTCATCAAGATATGTCTGCTCTTAATCCACTTTATCTATTTCACCACTCATCCCTCCACCTACCTCCCCTCTGGTAACCATCTGTTTGTTCTCTGCATTTTAGAGTCTGGTTTTTTGTTTTTTGTTTTGTTTTGTTTTCTTGTCTCATTTTTCCTTTTCCTTCCCTTCTCTTTCCCTTTCCCTTTCCCTTCCCTTTCCCTCCCCTCTCCTCCCCTCCCTTTACTTTCCCTTTCTTCCCCTCCCCTCCCTTTCCCTTTTCTCCACACCCAGCATGGAGCCCAACACTGGGCTTGAACTTAACGACCCTGAGATCAAGACCTGAGCAGATATCAAGAGTCAGATACTTAAATGATTGAGCCACCCAGGCACCCCAACTTGTCTCCTTTTTTCTGCTTGTTTGTTTTGTTTTTAAATTCCACCTATAAGTGAAATCATGTGGTATTTGTCTTTTTCTCATTGACTTATTTCACTTTGCAATAACTTCTAGATCCATCCAAGGGCAACACTTCACTTTTTATGCCTGAGTAATATTCCACAGTATGTGTGTGTGTGTGTGTGTGTGTGTGTGTGTGTGTGTGTGTGTAAAATACATCGTCTTTATTTAGTCACCTATCGATAGATCTAAATTTATTTTTAAAAATTTTTTTAAAGATTTTATTTATTTATGAAAGAGAGCGAGAAAGCAAGCATGAGTGGGGTGAGAGGCAGAGGGAGAGGGAGAAGCAGATTCCCTGCTGAGCAAGGAGCCCGACATGGGGCTCGATTGTAGGACCCTGGGATCATTACCTGAGCTGAAGGCAGACGCTTAACTGACTGAGTGACTCAGGTGCCTCTCAATGGATCTAATTTTAGAATTTTATTTTTTTTTTTAAAGATTTTATTTATTTGTCAGAGAGAGAGGGAGAGAGAGCGAGCGAGCACAGGCAGACAGAGTGGCAGGCAGAGGCAGAGGGAGAAGCAGGATCCATGCCGAGCAAGGAGCACGATATGGGACTCGATCCCAGGACGCTGGGATCATGACCTGAGCCAAAGGCAGCTGCTTAACCAACTGAGCCACCCAGGCGTCCCTGGATCTAAATTTAGATTTAAAGGAGAGTTGATGTGTTCCTTTGCTGTCCACTATCAATTCAGTGATTAGTGTGCCACCTTTGTGCATCAGTTCCTTCTCTCTTAACACTCCCAAGTCTTGGTCTTCTTTGGTTTAGAGGACTTTGCTCCAACTTCCTCAATTATGTCAGCATCAGACCTGGAACTGTCCTCTCCACCCCACATTATGTGATTTATAATCTGTTCTTAATTCATGTTTTTGAATTTCTGATACTCAGAACTCACTATTTTTTAACTTGCTCAGCTCTGTCAACCAGAAGCTTTCATAGATCTCAAATACTGAAAGCCCTCTCTTTTCCTTACTTCTCTGGCAATTTTTTTTTCTCTCTTAAATTCTTAAATTCTAATATTCCTTCATTCATATACTCTCTATTTTTATCCTTCCTCCCCTTCCTCTTTCAACCTCTCTGTGTTAATAGATGGTCTTGCCATTGGATCTTAACTACCTCAAACTTTACCCCCTTATACACAATAATTTTTAAAGAAAATTTAAATTTCTTTATCACCCATCCTTTCCTTCATAGGGAAGAAACTGTTTTCTCTCTTTAACATGGCTAACTCTACCAGAGTTCTATTCCCTTTTTCTCTTGTATTTGCCACTCTCCCTCTCCATGTCCTTCTTCTACTAACATTAAAAATGGAAAAACAAAACAAAACAAAACAGTAACAACAGCAAAAATCCTTGTTTTTTTTTAAAGATTTTATTTATTTATTTGACAGAGAAAGAGAGAGATCACAAATAGGCAGAGAGAGAAGGGGAAGCAGGCTCCCTGATGAGCAGAGAGCCCAATGCGGGGCTTGATTCCAGGGTCATGACGTGAACTGAAGGCAGAGGCTTAATCCACTGAGCCACACAAGTGCCTTAGCAAACTTCCTTGTTAAAGATTCACCTTCACTTTCAAACTATTCCAGCCTTCTTAGAAGAATAAAATTTGCTAATTAATTTCACTTCTTTCTCTTCAGTCCTTACTGGAAGTTTTTGCTTTCTTCTCTTGCCTCCCTGAAATTTCTTTCGAAGGTCATCAATGACTGTTAAGTGCTTAATTTTCCTTCTGCCCTTAAAAGGTAGGACAGTGCTCTCCCTCCTTTTTCTCTTCTTCCTTGACTTCACTGATGGACATCCATCTTTTGTGGAAACCCCCTTCTCAAATAAATACACCTTTTAGGGGATAAGCAAACTGTTCTATTGACTTGCTGTAGTGGGAGACACCACACAGATGATTCTGAATTGGTGCCTCCTTTGAGGAAATAAGTTCAGGGTTTTTACTGATTATAGGTTGAGCTCTGAAGTTCTAGGGTCAGATATTAGAAGTGGGGCAAGTCTTTGGATTGGTTGATTTTTTTAAGGTAATAGCTGATACACACGACATATGGTTGTGATTGAAAAGAAAGACCTGTTGAGGGCAAAGACACTGTGCATTTGTAACTATAACTGAATGGTGGTAGTTGTTCCAATTCTCAGTCATGCATAAGTGATGGAGTGGTTATTCTAGTTTTCATTTTCAAGCACATCTTCAGTGAATTTTAAACTTTTTATTTCCATTACAATTGCCCTGGTTTCTTATTTTGAGTATGGCAAAACAGGTCTCACTGCCTTGGGGATCTTTTTATAGTAACTCGTATTCCAATACTAGAGCCATCATTCCAAAAATACAAATTCAAACATGTTTTCTACTGAAAAACCACTGATGGCTCCTTTTATGTCTAAAATAAAAGCTCATATACTGAATGCAGTATTCAGCCCCTTTTACAATATGACCTGCACTCTGAATTGTAGTCCTTATCTATCTGTTGGCCTATCGGTCCCTATCTTTTCCTCCCTCTCTCCCCCTCCCCTCCTCCCCCATTCTTACTTTTCTCTTCCTTGTCCCCAAGCTATACTCATATTATGGAAGTATAATGATTTATTTCACACTGTACATGTTGGCCCGTATGCCTGAAATAATTTTTGTTTCTTAGAATGTTGTTTCCAGCCCTTAGCTTTATCTGATTATTACCTTTACAGAGTATGTTAGGCAAAACAAAAAACTACAGACTGGATGACTCAACAGAAATTTATTTGCTGTTTTAGAAACTAGACATCCGAGATCAAGGTGTCCACAGGTTTGATTTCTTCTGAGGCTTTTCTCTTGGCTTAGAGATGAGCATCTTCTTGCTGTGTCCTCACATGGTCTTTCTGCTGTGTGTGTACCTCCCTGGTGCCTCTCTGTGTGTCCTCATCTCTTCTTATAAAACACCAGTCAGATTGTATTAGGACCCACTTTAACAGCCCAATTTTAACTTAATTACCTTCCTAAGAGCCCTGTCTTCAAATAAGTCATGTTCTGAGGTACTGGAGATTAAGGAGTTACTACATGAACTTCTGAGCTGCAATTCAGTCCATAACACAGCCTTCCCACATATTCCCTGTAGTAATTAACCTTTTCCACAATCCCATATACCTTGTACCACTTGCATGCTTATTATTATCTGCCTTGATATGGAGTTTTTGATGTTTGTCTCCTGTAGTGTGTGGGTTTCTTGAGGACAGAAACTGTCTCTTACGCAACTTCATCTTTCCCTGCTCTCCATGATATTAGAACTGAAGAGGGTTTGATTATTGGCTAAATGAAAGAATTCAGTGTGAATCAGGCTTGAATATCTAATAATATATTTTTCAGAATTTTGAGGAGATTGACATAAAAATATATGAAAGGAATATATTATATCTCCTATTTTAGAAGTCTTTGGGCATAGCTTGAGATTTTTATCTTATGTTCTTAAATTATACATAGTTTAAGTAATGTCAGTTTTATAGGACTTTATATAACTCTTTTATGGTCTTTAAGGTATAATCATATAATTGGCTTCTATAAGCTACCTATCAGTTCTTTCAATTTCATTACTTCCATTACATATTTTTCAGATAAAAATGAATGCTGTGTTTCATCCAATACAGAAAATTTGAAGTTTCGAAGATAGTTGCTAAGTCAGATCATTTAAAGTAAGTCTGCTCATATCCATTTTAATGCCAGCTTAAGATTGATTTAACGTGTAAAGAATTAAGTCCACTTGACACTTTCTCAACTCTCAAATTTCTCAGAATATCTTGGAGTCACATTATATATTGCACCATTGGTCTTGGAAAATAGTAGAAAGATGATTTCTTAGTAAGTTTCATGCGCTTATTAAAAATGCAATGTTTAAATTCGGTATTATATTCTGAGGTTAACACCTCAGAATCCTCCTTTATTTTGCATTAAGTCTAGTCATCAGGTCCTAATGATATGCCAAACTTAATATTTTTAAAGGTGGTTTTTCCATTTTAGCTGGTACTATGTTTTTCAGTTTTTTGAGGCTTTGTATGGCTTTTCTAAATGATTTATATGTTTGTGATTATTGAAGGGAGATACTTAGTAATGAACTAGTACTTGAACCTTAAATGTTTACTTATTCAAAAACTTAGCTTTGAAAGGTTATCTTAACCACCTTCAACTAATATAATTACTTCCAATGGTCTTCTGTCTCCATTTGCTCTTCCTCTATCCTGTATTCCACTGCTAGATAGATAGGCATATAGAACTCTAATACTTTTAAAATACTTTAATGGCTCCCCACTCACCACTGGATAAATTCCATGTTTCATTGCCTGGTATTCAAAGCCCTCTACCCAGTTCCTGAAAATATGCCTCATCTTAGCCAACTGACTCTTTCCTCTTCTCTGAATTCTCATCATTTTTCATGCCTCCGTGGCTTGATGTGTTCTGTATTTCTTGTTTTTTTCTGTGATGTTCTCTTCTTCACCCTCACTGTGTCTTCTGCTTGTTGAAATCTTATGCAAACCCTGAAGGCTCGGCCCAGGTGCACACTCATCCGTGGAGCTTTCCCTGATTGCTCCAGCTGAACCACTAGCTCTCTCTGCTGACTTTATTCAGTATTTTGTTTTAATCACTATCATAGCGCATTTTACCAGGCAGCTTTATTATTGGTATTTACTTATCTCACATCTTAGGTTGTAAGGACTATAGAATCAAACTTCTTGTCTGAGTAATTTTGGTCTCTCCCAGCATTCAGCATAGCCTCAATAGTGCTCAGTAAATACTTGCTTAATAAATTAATACTGTGCCTGGAATTTTTTTTTCATCATCCTTTCTGTCTTTCATCCTTATAGTCACATATGGTCCATATTCATGGCAACTTTTCATTCCTGGTACACACTTCTGGCAAGCCTCCATACTGCCATTTTATCCTAGGAATATACTAACCATAGTGTAATTAACAAGATGCAGTCAGTTCTTAATCTATGAAATAAACTGGATTCCAAAAGTTCATATCTAATTCTGTTGTTTGGAATGCAGTAAACATTTTCCTACAAAAACAATGTTATAAATAGTGGTTCAGTTCTCAGCAAGTCCTCCCAAGACTATTTAACTCATAAGTACCAGTGCTACTTGAACTATAGGAAGTCATCATGCATGACACTGTTTTGTAGAGAAATTGTAGCTCTGAGAGTGAAATCACATCTCCTGTGCCCTAGAAGCAGAACAGTACCTTTCTGGCCAGCTGGAGCAATAGGAAAGCCTGAGCTGGACTTCTGGCAGTGGCTTGGCATATTGGATGCTCTCGGGCCAGTAGTTTTTGGTTTTCAGTATTTGCACAAGAGACATTTACTGTAGGTTACTGATACTCTCATGTCTTCTAAATTGAGGGCAAGGGAACACTTGCTCTTGTGGTCCTCTTGCAGTAGATAAGGATAGTCATCAGCTATCCTGATTCTATCCTGGGTCTTCAACTCTTTTATCACATGGGTGGGTCACTCTAAGTCAGGTATTGGCAGATTAGAACTATTTTACTACTTCTTCCTTTCCTGTGAACTTATGAGAATTAAATATATAAATATGGAAAATACTTCTGTCTATAGGAGGAACATGTTTATTAGGGATCAACCAACCCTATGTTTGCCATCATATCAGGTTTTATGGACAAGAGATTCTCATTTCTGCATGGGAATACTGATGCTTCCCATGAAAAACTTATCAGTGTGTGCATAAACAATCCTGAAGGTTGATAACTTACGTTGTCAGGCTATAAGAATACACATCATAAATTTAAGAGACTTTAATTTGCTTAGTCATCATAAGCTTTGAGCACATGAGTGAATGTCTGCTTTATGTTTAATGCTTTCATAGGTGCAAGGGGCTAGGGAATGAGAACCAAAGATACCGTGAAAAGTTTACTTACCCTCCAGGAGCCAGGGATACAGGGAGTGAAGTATGAAAAAAAAAAAAGCACTCACAGTGCAAACAGTGTGTTTTAATTGCCATAAAGTACTTCATTAAGGTAACAAACACTCTTGGGGTTATCAGAATGACAATATTATTATGATTCACAACGGTTGTAAAGATGGTGGTGGGATTTCAGTTAATCTTAGAGGAATGGTAAAGATTTAAATTTAAATAAAGAGCTAGGAGGGGAACTGACATTCCGGGTTGGATTAACAGCATGAATGGAGAACTAGAGATACAAACAAACAAATCAGCATTACTAGCTGGAACAGAAGGTTCCTTCATGTTGGATGAAATAATAGGTGGTAAAATTACAGCAGTGGTTCAACACTGGCAGTGAATAAAAGTCATCTAGAGATATTTTTTAAAATACAGGTACCTGGATCTTGCCCCAGAACTAATAAATAGAATTTCTGGGACACAAGGTATAAACCTGTTTATCTTTCAAAGTTCCCCTAGCGGTTGAGACCCACTCCATTAGAAGAATGGGTCAAGTTTAGTAGAGCCATGAATGCCTTGCTGAGGAGTTGGGCCTTTGTATGTCAAGCAGTGGGAAGCTCTCAGAGGTTTCTGAGCCCAATGACATGTTGGAATTCGAGTTTGCCAAGATAAATGATTCACCAACTGCATGTGAATGGAAAAGAAATAAGAAACAGCTTGAATTAGAGCAGTAGTGGCAGGGAAAACAGAGAAGGTCACATTTTTAAGGGTACTTAAATGAGTGGGAGTTGGCGATGTCAGCCTTGACCTCGGTATGATTTGTTTTATAAACTGATTATACAACTTCACCCTCATTAATTTGATCTCTTCTCTCTTACAACCTGGCAACTTAAACAGTAATTTCAGCCAGTTTGCATTTAATGGAAGGAGACCATCGTCTACTCATGTACATATCTAACTCATAATAGTAAGTGAAGTTATGTGGATGAGGAATATGACCTTTAACATAATCATTATAAAGCATTTAATAACTACCCACATATGCAGTAACACAACCCCAGTTCTGCAGGATTGTCCCAAGAGCTGAAGTCACAAATATAAGACAGCTATTGGCACATAATTCCCTAGCATTAGGTTGAAATTTGAAGAAACATTCTAAATCATGTTATGCATTTTAATATTTTTAGCATCAGATTTGCTAATTGCTTAATTTTTGTTGTAGTAGGTAGGCCTGTGAATACCTCCTGACCTTAGCAGCTCTGAGCTTATGCTTCTCGGCTGCCCACATCCACAATTAGTGGTTCTTATCCAGGCGCATACCCTCCTAATGTTGGTCATACATGCCCCTACCTCGTCCTCACCTAAGGGAGCCAGCAGAATGGAGGTGTAAAGGAGTCAGCATTGCAGTTCTTTTGTGGCACCGACAAGCCACATGATCCTGAGGACTGTTACTCCTGGCTGCTGTGGGACATGACAGCTTTTGGGAATCTCAAACAATGCCATGGGTTGAAAGCATTTCATACCTCTTGGAGATGTTTTGAATGTTTTGTGTTTGGAAACAATGAGCCATATTTATTATATGGCAGAGAATAAGTTCAAGGTGTGATGTTTTGATGTGACCTGTCCCCTTAAGAAAAGACTCCACATCATGGATTTTTTTTTTTTTTTTAACCTGCTCTTGGCTGTTCTGTGACAACAACCTCTTCTGTGGTCTTTGCCTGTGACAGTGAATTTATTGTTGTGTCATCAGTGTCTTGAGTTACTTTTCTATGGCTACTTCAGTTTTCACTAATCATTCAAGTGTTTAACCAGAGAATGGGTGGTCTGCTTAGATCTAAGGGATCTTGCAGGAGGAACCGAGGGAAGGGAACAGACATTAGCTGAGTGCCCACTCTGCGCCATGGAGTTTGCATGTATTTTATAATTTTAACTCCCCTTTATAAGTGAGAAGCTTCCATCCTACAGAGGCTTGAACAGTTTCTCTCTCGTCAGAAATTAAGGGTGGTTTTGATCGCAGCTCTGGCTATCCTAATGGCTCAGCAGCCTGGTCTTCCAATCCTGCATGCCTTATTTGTGGGAAAGGTCACTGAACTCAGCGTCAGGCGCTGTGCGTGCAAGCTTCTCCCTCCGTCATGAACAACCCTGAACAAGTTAAGGCTTTCAACTTCAGTTTCTTCATCTGCCATGTGGGGGGACAAAACCGGCTTTATTGACCCTTTGAGGTTTTGTGAGAAACCTAAGTTAGTGACTTTCAGTATGACTTTACAGGTTTGGAAAGGAAGATTGACATATTTTTAATTCAAGCAAAAAATAAACTTTAAAAACCCAAACCATTAAATGAGATGAACTTGGACGGATTTTGTGGTATTTCACTTCTTGACACGCTCTATAGACTTTCCAAATAATGTTTGTCGATATTGCAGGCCCCAAACACCACAGTGTGCCAAACTGCATCACTGACTTTAATATCTCAATGTAGCAGAGAGAGTCTTGGCAACCAGTCAGGTACTTATTTTCTCTTACCAGCAGCAATCAGTAGTTTCTGTACCACATCAAATAGGTCTGAGCTCTGGTAGATACTGAATGAAGACAGATTCGTAGCCAGTGAGGACTCAGAAGAGGCTCAGGCTACCACATAGTAATAGACTTACTGGGCTAGAGTGGATGTTCACATCCAGAACAATACTTTATATTTTGGAAGGTGTTGTTTTTTGTTTTTTTTTTTTAAAAACAAGCCTGAGTAGTAAAGTCCCATTTTATAAAACTGATTTCTCAGAACTTCTTTTCAAAAATGTTTCCAGATTTCTGGACAACTTTCATAGGTTACAGGATGGTGAATACTGAAAGGCAACTATGAGCTATTACAACCCACTCAGTGCTTCTTTCAAGTGTACATGTGAGAGGTAAGAAATTTAGGGTACTCATTAAGGTGTAAGTACAGCACTATGAATGAAATGGCCAGGAGCCTGGAAGTACCAAGGTCATGTCCTAGACTTACCCAAAACCTGTACCTGCTAAATCTCTAAGTCTCTTATAAGGAAAGCCTTCGGAAGACCAGCTGACAAAATAGAGGAGTAGTGTTAGACTCCAGATCCAGATCCAGAGGAATGCACCCATTCTGTCTTATATTCAGAAGTGTGGAGAACTCTTCTGCATCTGCTATGTTCTGTATCTTGAAGAGGGTTCCCTAGTCCTAGGGTGCTGACTTCTATATGGCTTATCACGCTGTGCCTGCATCCTAGGTCTGGTGGCTGGATGACCCCAGTTAGGGCCTGGTCAAGGGGAGTGAATGGGAGAGTGGACACAGAAAGTCAAGCAAACATGCAAAGCAGAGATTGTGGTCAGATTTGGTCAGTAGATATGCCATGTTTGCCCAGTATTTGTTTTAAACGTGAATTCGTTTTTAACTAGTGTTATTTTAACTAGTCACCAATTTAACTTGTTGTTGACTGATTTAATGTACAAATCCACATTTCTGGGTTCTCATGCAAACTGGAGACCTGGCAACTTTAGTCCTACCTTTCCATGTGACGGTAGTCTACTGGAGTGGAAAAGCAGCTGCTTGTACTAGATGGGAGGCTTTGCTTTCCCATTCTCACGGCCCCACTCCTGGCTGTTGATTTTCTTTATATAGAATTAAGAAGAAAGTTAAATGGTACTAATTCTACCATCTATATGAAAATCGGAAATAACAGGTTGATAGGGTGGTATATTTCAGTATAAGTGGAAGACAGTGTGTTAGTTTCCTAGGGCTGTCATGACAAAGTACCATAAACTGGGTAGCTGTAATCAACAGAAATATATCCTCTCACTGCTCTAGAGTCCAGAAATCTTCAATCAAGGTGTTGGTAGGGCCATGCTTCCTCAGAGACCTCCAGGAGATGCTCCTTCCTGCCTGTTCTAGCTTCTGGTACATTCCTTAGGTCATGGCAGGATAACCCCAATCTCCACCCACCCCATCGTCTCATGGATGTCTTTCCTCTGTGTCCATGTTTTCCTCTTCTTATAAGGACAGCAGTCATATTGCATTGGCGCCCACCCTAAACCAGCTAACATCATATTAACCTAATTACATCTACATAGACCGTATTTCCAAATAAGGTTACATTCACAGGTAACAGAGGTTAATACTTCAGCATAACATTTTGTGGGACACAATTCAACCCATAATAGGATGGTATATATCTTTGGATGGTGCAGAGTAATAGTTTAAGAACAGAGATCCTTGAGACAGAATGCCCATTTTCCTATTTACAACTTACTTTCTGTGTGCTCTTGGATAAGCTGCTTACCCATCTCAGTGTCTCCATGCTCTTATCTGTAAAGTAAGGACAATGTACCTACCTCATAGGGTTGAAATGAGGACAAACTTAATATGTGGAAATCATTTAGAACAGTGCATGGCACGTCCTAAGTGCTCAATAAACTGAACTATTATTATCATTAATTATTATTAGTTCTTATTCACACACGATTTCTTTGCATACAAAGAGTATCGATGCCAGAAATCTGTTATTTATGATAGCACTGTGAAACAAACCATGGATGAAAGAGGAACAGTAGACAGAAATGATGCATGAAAAAAATTCTTGAACCAATCAAAAAAGAGAAGTGAGAGACACTAGAATTTTATTTATTTTTTTATTTTTTTTAAACATTTTATTTATTTATTTGTCAGAGAGAGATGGAGAGAGAGAGAGCAAGCACAGGCAGAGGCAGAGGGAGAAGCAGACTCCCCGCCGAGCAAGGAGCCCGATGTGGGACTCGATCCCAGGATGCTGGGATCATGACCTGAGCCGAAGGCAGCCGCTTAACCAACTGAGCCACCCAGGCATCCCGAGACACTAGAATTTTAAAAGGATACACTTTTTAGTGCAGATAAAGGAATGTAATCCATTAAAAATCCTCAGCTTCTTCCTTATTTGAGATTATCTGCCTGGCCTCTAAATGTTCTTGAAACTAAAGACCCAGGCAAGATCTTCAAACCCAGAAGCTTAGATATTGACCATTGGATTGGCGAGCACATGGCCTTTACATAATAAGAAGAAAGTTACTCCAGGGAGAGCATCCAAGGAACACATGACTTCTAAGCATTCCTACCTATCTTCTTGGAAGCATGTTATTACTGTCTACCTCCTTCCCACACATACTTGGGTTGAAAATATCCTTGTTTCCAGTCCCTGGGTCAGAGATTGAGGCTGAATAATTTTTTGAATGTAAACCAATTTTTTCTTCCTAAGGGAACGGATATTTTGAGATCTATTATTTTCTTTTTCCACATAGCCTTTAGGTAAGATAACCATGCAACTTAAGCTTTATTAAAAACTGAGAGCTCTGATAGAGAAGGTTTTAAGAAATGACAAGACTTTCTGAAGTACCTGGAAGAAAATTATTCTGTAGGTCAGTGGCTATAAGATATGTAGTATCTTACATATCTTATCAGAGTGTATGTTCCTCATTCTCAAAGATACTGTTACCCTGAAAACATGAGAATACTCAAATAAAAGAGACGTATGTGTATGTTATTTATGATTGTGATTTTATTTTAATAAAAAGTTGGGCTATTTAATTTTTGGCAAAGAAGTAGTGTTTTATAGTTCAAGTGTTAGTAATTTGGAACATTTTGATGAAATGATGAATTCATCAGGACTTGTTCAGTTACAAGTGAAAGAAAGCCAGCTCAAGCCAGCTTATGAAAATAAAAGGAACTTAATTATTTATATGACTATTGTTTCCAGAGGTGCATCTGGCTTCAGGCATGGTTGTAGCCAGGAACTCAGATGATCTCATCTGGACCCTTTTTCAGCTCTGCTGGTTTCTTTATTCATCATTATGCAGACAGGCATATGATCAGTAAAATGACCACCAGCACCTTGAGACTGTTGTCTTCCTGGTTTAACAATGCCAACAGGAAGAGAACTTGTTGGGCCACCCATCCAGCTCTCAGCCTCAGAGAAGATACGGAACAACTCTGGCCACATGTGTGATGAATAATCACTGTGGCCCAAGGAATGGAGTATTCTGGTGGACCAGCCTAGGGCATGTTCACGAGTGCTGCAACAGAGGTGCGTTGTCCAGTGACTGAGGGAGGCTTTCTCCAAAGGAATGAGAAGAAGGGATATGGGAATGTATGCTGAGCAGACCAAAACTGTAGTAAATTCAACCATTACAAATGGTATGTGTGAACTAACTTAGAAACTGTACTTCTGCTCTTAAGATGGTGTATATAGAACTTTCTGCCTTCTCCTATTAAAATATCTATCCAGGGACGCCTGGGTGGCTCAGTTGGTTAAGCAGCTGCCTTCGGCTCAGGTCATGATCCCAGCATCCTGGGATCGAGTCCCACATCGGGCTCCTTGCTTGGCAGGGAGCCTGCTTTTCCCTCTGCCTGCCACTCTGTCTGCCTGTGCTCGCTCTCTCTCTCTCTCTAACAAATAAATAAATAAAATCTTTAAAAAAAAAAATCTATCCAAAACAAAAGAAATGGGAAATAAAAATTCTAGCTCTTTCTTTGATAAGAAGTGGATGACATCAGTAATTCTGATAAATGTGAACACAGAAAGTGTTCGATACTGTGACCTAGGAGAGAATGTGAAACCATAATTATTGTCTTTGAAAATGCGAAAAGATTTTATACAAAAAATAGTCCTTTTTAAAAAAGGAGAATTAAAAAGAAAAGTAAAAAACAGGAAATAACTCTCAAAAATTAGAAATCTAAAGGCTGAAAGAAACTCACTGAGCTGTTGAAAGCTAAATTTGAGGGAGAAATCATTAGCGACACAACCCAGCAGGTCCAATAGCAGCTCACTGATGCAAGAGAAAATGGGAGAGAATCATTCAAGAAATACTAGAAGACTGTTTTCTAGAACAGAAGGAAAGATAAGCCTGAAAGTTTCCAGAGGAAAAAAAAAAATTGTCACATGCAAAGTGTTTTGAATAAAACCAAACAAGAGACTTCTCAACATCAGTGCTGCTATGGAAACCTCTAAATTTGTGAAAAAAATTTTTAAAGGTTTATTTATTTATTTGAGAGAGAGAGAGAATAGTGGGGGAGAGGGAGAGAGAATCTCAATCAGACCACCTACCCCCCCACCGAGATCATGTCCTGAGCCAAAATCATGAGTCAGACACTTAAACTTAACTGAGCCACCCAGGCATTCTGTGAAATATATTAAGGGGTAATTTTTATTATAACAAAAGCATGTCTTTCTTTACCTGAGAGTTGTTGTCAAATATCTCTAAATAGTTCTCTTAAATGGTTTTTAAAAAATATTTCACTTATAACTTTCCATCATTTAGACTTACTGAATTTTTTGTATAATCTGAGGTATATCTGTAAATTTTCCTTTCAGAGATTTGAGGTATGTTCATGGTCCTTACTCTTGTTATTCTTTTTTTGATTCACTAATTCACCCAAGAGTATGAGCATGAACTTTTCTCCAGATACAACGGAGTTAATATTTTTTGTTTTATATGGTAGTCCAACATCTATCCATAATTGTATAATCAGTAACAATCAATAACTGTGATTGCATTAGAAACTCATTGATAATACTAGGGTATGTGATAGCAGGATTTGCAAAATATTTCCCATATATATGTATATGAGCAGACCAATATCAATTCTATATGATATTTTGTTACTCATAATTGTCTAGCTTTGTATGAAAGCTTTGTATGAAGCTAGATAATTATGAGTAACAAAATAGCATATAGAATATTAGTTTTTGTCTTCTCTCAATGAGGAAGACAAAGTCCTGAATGGAATTTTCTTTTGAAAATTAAAAGGGGCGGGGTGCCTGGGTGGCTCAGTGGGCTAAGCCTCTGCCTTCAGCTCAATTCATGATCCCAGAGTCCTGGGATGGAGCCCCGAATCGGGCTTCCTGCTTAGCGGGGAGCCTGCTTCCTCCTGCCTGCCTCTCTGCCTACTTATGATCTCTGTCTGTCAAATAAATAATATCTTTAAAAAAAAAAAAGAAAATTAGAAGAGGCATCAAAAGTTGAAATTTAGCAGATATATTTTCAAAATTTTAATTATTTGAAAAAATAATATTTTTAGGATTCAGCGAATATTATTGTTGACTATGTAACTTATATTTTGTTATGGTATCTTTAGATTAAAAGTACTTCAGATTGCATTTTTGTTTTTAAAATATTCTAACTTTTAGTCTGTATGTACTATAAAAGAATTGAAATTTTTAGGTGCAGTGCAGTTTTCCCTTTCTTTTTGGATTAGTTTCTAAAGCCTAATGAAATGGAAGATAATTGTCTTTTCCCAGCTTTAAAAAGAGTTCTATTTTATTCCTTAATGTACTGTAATGAAACCAAAATAATATAGAAAAATCAAGAAATGAAAGAGTGCCAGGATTTTTCTTGCCAATATAACTTTTTAGAATTGTGCTGAGTTGCTTTTGCTTTAAAACCACACCGACTAGTTTATTATGTATTCTCTAGGTAATGACATTTTATAGAGGATTTTTGTAGTTCTTTTGGCTCGGTGAGGTCAGGAACTTTAAATTAGAATTATTAGAGCTGGAAGGCATCCTCTTACTCACTTTCTAAGTGAAGGAACTGAAGTCCTGAGAAATCATGATTTATCCAGGGTCACACAGCTAATAGTGAAGGTTAGAAGAGAATCATGGCCTCTTGGCAGTCAGTTCAGTGATCTTTGTGAAAGACTTTTTGGACTTATTCTTATCACCATCACATTATGTGCAATGCCCATAATTTATTGCATTGGGCCCAGTTAGCAAATTACAAGTTTATGTTTAATTTCCTAAAGATGAAGGAACATGTAGAATTAGGAATATTGACAGTGACAAAAACAGAGATGGCAAGGATTTTTGCCTAGGATAGAAGCTATCTCTTGATTAGACTCTGCTCCTCCTCCTCTCTAGAAGGAATTCCATTATTCATGATTCTATAGGACATAATTCTTCCTTCTAGAAGGTTCTTCCTTGTTTATTTTCCTCCAAGGTCAACTTGTGTGAACATTGGGAAATATGTCCTCCTTGGAGGTTATGTAACCTTTATATCTTTTTGCCCCTGCAATTTTGACTGTGTGAGCATTGTTTGAAGGGTGACAGGCTTATAGGCAAGGCTTATGGGTTTTTGGTCAGTGTTATTCCCTCAGAAACTTAATTGGCCCTGATCTATCTTTTTGTAGTTAATTCCCTGTGCTAGTAATAGAATGACTTACATGTTCCAGTCTGGCAGAGGGAGTTATAGTTTATACATATCTCTTATGCATGCTAAGTAGTAATTTCTTCTTTCACTCTCAAAACTATCCCAGTTTGGACAATAAATTTATATGATTACTCTAACCAAAAAACACACCAAAAATCCCAGTCTCTTTTATTTCTTTGCTTCCTTACTTCTATTCTTACCTCTCTTGTCTCTCAAAGGATGCTGTCATGTGGCCATCTGAAATAGGTTTCATGGGAAGTAACATACTTAACCTGATTTGTAACAAGACTGTCTTCCCGCTGGTTACATGAGAATACCTAATGGCCATTTTTGCTCAAAACTTTTTGGCCTTCTCTCTTACTGAAATCCAGAAACAATCAGTGTTTCTAACCCTTGGGGCCCCCAAATTGCTGGGTTCTCTATTCTCTGCCATTTCTGCTGTTCATTCAGTTAGTTCTTGCCTGTGTACATTCCTTGCTTGTAAATTCTCAAGAAAAGCAGCAAGTAATACTGTTATTCTATATTCTGTTTTCCATCTCCTTTATCATACAGTAAACACACAGTAAAAACCACTGCCCCCAATAAGATATAGAATACTTCCATTACCCAAGATGTATGCTCTTTTCCAGTTAACCCCTGCTTTGCTCCCCTGTAGGCAACCACTTTTTTTACTTTTATCACAGTTTCCTTTTGACAAACAATATTTTTACTAAGTTTTTGTGACTGTGTGACATAACTATCTTCCCATCCTTTACTCAGTTTATCTCGTGCTGCCTGGCTGCTAAGCAGTTGCCATGTCTTTTATATTTTCTGTTTGGTCTGTACCCACTTAAAGATACCATTTTTCATGTTAGTGAAAACTACCTGCGACAATAAATGGACTCCAAAAAATATGATAGATTACCTGAGTGAAGTGTATTTATCACCAATAACTAGGGTATTGAAGGCATTCCTTATTGATAGGTAACTTTCTGTAATGGGGGCCTTTGAGTCCTCCAGGAGTTAGGGAAAGAGCAGGAACCCACCACACGTGCTCTGAAAAGTTCAGGTTGAACCTGAGAACTGACAGTCCACCACTTGCTGCACTGACATCCTTCTGGGGAATACTATTCACAAGGCCACACCTGGTGTAATAGGGTGGGAGGAAAGGTTTGGAAATATAGGCTCTACATGTAGGCTAGGTAGCCGCTTCTCAGTGAGAGCTCCACACTATAACACAGAGGAAGGTAAAGTTTGGACAGTGTTAATTGTCCACAGGTTAACATGGTTAATGGCACAGCTTTTATTTTGTTTTAGTAACATAATACTGTATTGCTTTCCTTTTTTTGTCTTTGTGTTACTTCCTTTTCTTTGTGTTACACTCTTTTATGCCTTTTGAACAAACATTACAATATTTAAAACTAAAAAAACCCACAATGATATTGCTATCTCTGTGGGAATGTTTGAAGTAAAAGCAACTAACTGCTTTCTATATTATTCTGATGAAATTAAGATTATCTCTGGCCATCAACAGAGATAATTAAGTCTTTTTTTAAAGATTTTTATTTTAATTCCAGTATAGTTAACATACAGTGTTATATTAATGTTTCAGGTATACAATACAGTGATTCAACAAATCTACATACATGATCAGTGCTTGTCAAGATAAGTGTACCCTTTAATCTCCATCACCTATTTCATCCATCCTGCCCATTCATCTCCCCTCTGGAAACCACCAGCTCTCTATAGCTAAAAGTCCATTTCTTGGTTTGTCTCTTTTATTTCTTTGTTTTGTTTCTTAAATTCCACATTTGAGTGAAATCACATGTATTTGTTTCTCTGATTGACTGACTTTGCTTAGCATTATATTGTCTAGCTCCATCCATGTTGTTGCAGATGGCAAGATTTCATTCCCTTTGATGGCTGAATAATATTCCATTATGTGTGTGTGTGATGTGAGATAGATAGATAGATCCATACATAAATAGATAAAAAAAATGTTTTATATATGCATATGTATATAAAACATTTTTATTCACTCATCTATCGATGGACACTTGGGTTGCTTCTATAACTTGGCTCTTGTTAATAATGCTGCAATAAACGTAGGGGTACATATGTCCTTTCAAATTAGTGTTTTTGTATTTTGGGGGTAAATACCCAGTAATGCAATAATTGGATTGTAGGGTCGTTCTATTTTTAATTTTTTGAGGAACCTCCATACTGTTTTCCACAGTGGCTGCACCAGTTTGTATTCCCACCAACAGTGCAGGAGGGTTCCTTTTTCTCTACATCCTCACTAACATGTGTTACTTCTTGTGTTTTTGAGTTTAGCTATTATGACAGGTGTAAAGTGATACCTCATTGTGGTTCTGATTGCATTTCCCCAATAATGAGTAATGTTGAGCATCTTTTCATGTGTCTCTTAGCTACATCTGGATATCTTCTTTGGAGAAATGTCCCTTCATGTCTTCTGCCCATTTTTTAATTAGGTTATTTGGGCTTGGGGTGTTGAGTTGTGTAAGTTACTAACCTATTGTTGGATATATCATTTGCAAATATCTTTTCCCATTTAGTAACTTGTCTTTTACTTTTGTTGATTGTTTCCTTCTCTGTGCAGAAGCTTTTTATTTTGATATAGTCTCAATAATTCATTTTTGCTTTTATTTCCCTTGCCGTAGGAGACATATACAGAAAAAAATGTTGCTACAGCGATATCAGAGGAGATAATTTAAATCTTAAAATATAAAGATCCCTGGGACACCTGGGTGGCTCAGTGGGTTAAAGCCTCTGCCTTTGGCTTAGGTCATGATCCCAGGGTCCTGGGATCTAGTCCCGCATCAGGCTCTCTGCTCGGCAGGGAGCCTGCTTCCTCCTCTCTCTCTGCCTGCCCCTCTGCCTACTTGTGATCTCCATCTGTCAAATAAATAAATAAAATCTTTAAAAAAATATATATAGGGGCGCCTGGGTGGCTCAGTGGGTTAAGCCTCTGCCTTCGGCTCAGGTCATGATCCCAGGGTCCTGGGATTGAGCCCCGCATCAGGCTCTCTGCTCAGCAGGGAGCCTGCTTCCCCTCTTTCTGCCTGCCTTTCTGCCTACTTGTGATCTCTCTCTCTGTGTCAAATAAATAAATAAAATCTTAAAAATATATATATATATAAAGATCCCTAATATCACCATTTGTATTCAATATAGACTAGAGATCTTACCAGTGATGCTAGCCTGCAGAATAAGATGGGTGGTTAGGGGAGAGGGAAGACGATTATAAAAGAAAAGGCATAAGAATGGAAAGGAAGAGAAAAACACTGTCATTGTTGGCAAATTGGTGTAATTATCTATGTAGAAAATTTCCAAAACTCTACAGCTGAATTCCTAAAATTGACTAGAGAACTTAGCAAGGTCTTCGGATACAGAAGCAGTATAGGTAAGCCAATTACATTTCTATGGACTGGCAATGACAACAAAAAACCAGAGAGTATAATTTTAAGAACATTTTATTCTGAAATTATTAACATCCCATGTGGCCATGCTATATTTTTTCAAAACTAAGAAATTGACTTTGGTACAATAATGTTACTAAACTACGCCTTTATTCAGATTTTCCGAGTTTTTCTACTGATATCCTTTTTCTGTTTCAGAATCACATCTGGGTAGCTCTATCTGTTTAGTCTTCCCCAATTTACAGCTATTCCTTGCTCTTTTCTTTTCAGAACCCTGACACTTTTGAAGAGTAGTAGTGAGGTCACTGATAAAATGGACCCTATGATGTTATCATATCATATAACATAACATTATTGTTAATGTTAACCTTGACCACTTGGTTAAGGTGGTGTCTGCCAGTTTTCTTCACAGTGAAGTTACTATAGTAAATGTAATTTTAAAACTACAAAATTTACAATATAGAATGAAATATAGAACACAATATAGATGACATTTGGATAAATCTAACAAATAATGTCTATAATCTTTATTGAGAAAGTTATAAACTTCTGTTGAACGTTAACTATGATCCAATTAAATGGAGAGAAATGCTGTATTAATATATTGGGAGACTAAATGTTGCAAAGATGTTAATTCTCTTAATGCACTTAGAATCAAATTCCTAACAGATTTGGGGAGTTTTAATGTTACTACTACTACTTTTGGTTATTATTGTTGTTATTGTAGTTGTTATTTTGGTGATGACTGACGTAATTCTGGACTTATATGGAAGAGGAATGGTCCAACATACATATGAAAAGATGCACAACATCACTTATTATCAGGGAAATGCACATCAAAACTACAAGGAGATATTATCTCAAACCAGTCAGAATGGCTAAAATCAACAACACAAGAAACAACAACTGCTAGCAAGGATGTGAAGAAAAAGGAACTCTCATGCACTGTTGGTGGAAATACAAACTGATACAGCCACTGTGGAAACAGTTTGGAGGTTCCTCAGAAAGTTAAAGATGGAACTACCCTATAATCCAGTATTTGCACTACTGGGTATTTACCCAAAAAAATGCAAAAACACTAATTCGAAAGGATATATGCACTCATATATTTATTGCAGCATTATTTATGATAGCCAGATTATAGAAGCATCCATCAATAGATAAATGGTAGTTTATGTATGGAATAATCCACCAAATGCATATACATGGATATGACATATATATATATTTAATTATAAATTTTATAAATTTTATTTTTTATAAAAATAAATTTTTATTTTTTATAAAATTTGTAAATTTTGTAAATAATATTTATACAATGGTAAATTATATAAATAATTATATAATTATAAATTTTATAATTTATTTATAAGTTTTATATTTATGTGTAATTTATATACATAAATTTTATAATTTATAAACTATAAAATATTTATATATAAGATATTCCATTATTGTATATATTATATATTACAATATTTCATTGTACATATTATATATATAAATATATACTATATAAGGGAATATTATTCAGCTATTAAATCTGAAATATGAAATCTTGCCATTGCGACAACATGGTTGAAACTGGAGAGTATAATTCTAAATGAGATAAGAGAAAGACAAATACCACGTGATCTCACTCATATGTAACTTAAGGAAAAAAACCAAATGAGCAAAGGAAAAAGAGAGGGACAAAGCAAGAAACAGACTTTTAGCTATAGAGAACAAACAGATGATTACCAGAGGGGTAAAGGGTGATGATAGGTGGTGGGGATTAAGGAGACCACTTGTGATGAGCATTGGGTGATAAATGGAATTGTTGAATCACTATATTGTACAACTGAAATTAATATAATGCTATGCCAACTATACTGGAATTAAAATAAAAACTTAAAAAAAATAAATGAAAAAGAAGAGAAAATGTCATGTGATTATGTTCACAGATGTGAAAAAAGACATTAGAAGAATTCTATAGAAAATAATATTTTAACATAATTTTAATATGGTTGAATTTAATAGACTATAATTTCATATATGTAATATAATTTATAAATATAAATATAATTTCATATATAATATAATTGATTATAATTTCAATATCAGTAAGATATTGGTGTAATTTATTTTGAAAGATGGTCCAAAAATTACAGAGACACTCCTAAAGAACAAAGTGGTTTTCTTCCCTTATGTAATGATTTAATATAAAACAAATTTTAAACCAGTGTAAGGATATACATGTTGGTCAGTGGGAAGAATAGAGAATTCAGAAACAGATCCATTTATATACAGAAGTCAGATTTATGACAAAACTGGTATTGTAGATCATTGGGGAAAACGATGGATAGATTTTTCAGTGTAAAGTGCTGAGGCAAGAGATTGCTCAGGTGAAAGAAATAATACTGGATTCCTATCTCACATCACACACAAAATGGGAAATGGTTAAACTATAACTTATAAATTAATTATAAGTAAACTTTATTATAAAATTAGAAGCAGAGGGATGCCTGGGTGGCTCAGTCAGTTAAGCTGATGCCTTCAGCTCAGGTCATGATCCCAGGGTCCAGGGATCGAGTACCACATCAGGCTTCTTGCTCAGCGGGGAGCCTGCTTCTCTCTCTGCCTCTGCCTGCCACTCTGCTTGCTTGTACTCTCTTGCTTTCTCTGACAAATAAATAATTAAATAAAATTTTTAAAAATTAGAAGCAGAACTCAGGAAAGAAGTTGAAGAAAAAACCAAAACTACCAAAGAAATGAAAACGTAATTTGAAGGAGTGTAAGAGAAAAGAGATGGTATAGAAAAATAGTGAAGTCATGGAGATTAGAAATGAGAGAAGCAAGGGTACCTGAGTGGCTCAGTTGATTAAGTGTCAGACTCTTGATCTCAGTTCAGTTCTTGATCTCATCCACACTGGGTGTGGAGACTACTTTAAGAAGAAAAAAAAAAGTAGAAATGAGAGAAGTGACATCAAATATACATTTAAAAGGTGATATAACACCTTTAGTCTTAAAATATTAGTGTTTACAGTATGCCAGAACTGCATCATTCATTAACTTCTCTCATCCTGCTGATTAGGTGCCAGAAATCATAAAATAATCTATAAATTATTATAATTATCTACTGACAACTCAATTGCTCAATCACTTATAGAAAGCAAAGAATTGGAAACTACCTCACTTGCAGAGGGACTCTATCACTTTGTCAATTTGGGGAAGTTTATCAAAAAGGGTTAATTAGGACTTATCAAAAGAATATTAAAACTTATTACTCTTTTGCATACAGGTAACTTGTTTAACTCAAAATACTTAGAAAGGACTGTTTAGAGATATTATGAATTTTAATACACATTTTCCAATATACAGTGAGTTTTTAGAGTAATTTTTGTCTTAACATACATCTGAAATGTATTTTTCATCCAGAACCTTGCAGCTATAAATGTAGATCACTCAATTTAAGGAAAATTGTTGTCATTTAATTGACAAAGCTAGTCTTCAGTTACAAGTTTATCTTTCAAATCAGACTTCCTCTGTGGGTAAAAGTCCAACTTGATTTTTCAGCTCAAATAATATGTTAATATATGTCTCCATGACAACCATCACACAGCAGAATTCTAATTCTAATATAGATAAATAGATAAGGCACAGAGCCTTACTATGCGTTGCCTGGATACAGTAAGATACTGCTGCCTTCAATATTTCTTTGCTTTGTGTTCATTAAAGTCTTCTAAAGTTGAGATGATTCTTTTACAATAAAAGGATATGGAAGAAGTAAGATCCTTAAGTAAAAATATCCTCCTTACTGCTTCATTCTGCTACATATCTGAACTTATAATATACTAACGTAGGCCCACATAGTCCTTTTCTTAATAAAATATATGATATATATATGTATAGATATATATATGATGGGGGATAAACAAATCCTTATTGTACTGCTTTGATTAAAGGTAGGATTTACAGGTTTGACATCCTGGAGAGTTTATATTCCAGGGAAATGCAATAGTAGGGATTAATGGGAGGGATGCGTTTCTTTTGTAAAGTGAGAAAAGTGATTGTGAAGGAGAGGAGAAGGAAATACGAAAGAGGCTGGCTTGATACCTTAGATACAGGTGTATTTGCCAAAAGATCAGTAGTAGAAAAGATGGAAGTTGATAATCTGGAATTTGATTACCTTAAAATTGTACCAGCATATTTCTTGGAAAGTCTTCATGTAGCCCCAGTGTACCTCAATTTATAGACCACTGATACAGAAGACAGGCAGAGCAGATCCATCATATGTATAATTGCAGACATGATAACCAAGCTAGTGTGGTAAAATTAATGCTTAGAGATTAAACTTTCCTAAGATAAAAGACAACTAGCATCTGAAGATTGAGAGGGCATACTGTGTGACTAGGTTTTTATAATAAAGTTGCTGGACTTCAGAGGTCAGGAAAGATTTTAGTGGGAAGAGCCAGGCAAATAGGTTTGAGTTATTTATAAGTAGAGAAATTATGTTGGCTTCAGATTTCATTCAGTGCAAGATTTCATACAATGGAGTATATGTAAAAGATTTTCAAGAAAAGAATACTTAAGAAAGAACTGATCTGTTTCTCAAGCCTTTGGATTTTCCAAGAACTAGGGAAGAATCACAACTTTTCAGCAATCTCATCCATAGGAAGGATCTAAGACAAGAAGTTTGAGAAAATCATACTTGTTTTGCTGCTGGTTTGACTTGTTAAACATAAGGATGAACCAGTAAGTTTACATGATACCAGTCTCCAAAGATTAGCTCATGATGAAGTAGAATCTTGGGCATAGACTTTGCTGATGACTGTGCTCTGAGTGCTTTATCAAAAATCTTCCCCAGAAACATTTAGTTTACTTTTTTCTAGGCAAAACATGAAATCTGTAAAAGACCTTTTATGTTTAAGTTAGAAAAAGTCTGAATATGTTTGGGTTGGTGAGAAAATAAAAAATATACCACCCCTGTCAATTTGGAACAAAAGTACATAGTTTGTGAGCTGTGGTAAAAGAGTGTCCTACATTCCTTTTTGAAAAGCCATCTGAAGAAGTGCGTTACATATATTTTTTCAGTTGTAAAAAGGTTCAGTGTCTAAACCAAGTTTTCTACTGCCTATACACTCTGATATTTCTGTTCTTGACTTCTGTGGTTGACAGCAACAGATAAGAAAAATGGGGGCGCCTGGGTGTCTCAGTGGATTAAAGCCTCTGCCTTCGGCTCAGGTCATGATCCCAGGGTCCTGGGATCGAGCCCCACATCAGGCTCTCTGCTCAGCGGGGAGCCTGCTTCCTCATCTCTCTCTCCCTACTTGTGATCTGTCTGTCCAATAAATAAAATCTTTAAAAAAAAAAAAAATGGAAGACTGCAATAAGTTTATCTGCAGGAGAGCCAACAGTGCTCTCTGCTTTTCATACTTCAGCCAGTTTGTTGGGTATCCAGGCCATGAATTGGGTTCTTTGGTTTGATTGTCTGGAGGCTGCCAATTCATATTTACAGAACAGATAGGCCTGCCAAATAGATGATGAAGCTTTCTTAATTTTGCTTCTTCCAGAAGGGAAAAAAAAAAAAAAGATGGTATAGCGACTTCTTGAGAAGAAAGTGCCTATGAAGGAAATAAAAATCCAGATATCTAGAAGGAAAAAAAAATATGGAGTCATTCTTAGCCCAAGACCAACAATTAGAAGAATGAGCTCGCAGGTGTTTTGTTTTCTACATGTGTTAGTATATATGATGAATGATGAAGCATTTGATTTGAATAAGTTACCTTTACCCAGATGTGTAATCTTTTGGTCTTTCTGTGACACCAGGGATAAGATTTCTTCAGAAAATGTAGAAAGAACTAACTAAAGAATTAATGAGCCTAGTGCTCTGTTTCTTACCAATGACTAAGTAGAATTTAGAGCTTATTTTGGTGAGAAAATGTCCATTCTTCAGGCAGGTAGAAAGAGACCAGAAGCAGAAGAATACAGGCTGGCCAGTGGAATTAATAATAAAGGAAAGAGGAAGAGAGGCAGGTAAGGGGCAAACTGGAAGAAAAAATGATAAAAACAAAATGGCCCCCTAATACTGATGAGGCATAGAAAATCAAAGAAATCACAGAAACAACATGATGAAAACACTTCAAGTGAGTAAGAAAATAATGTTTACTAATGAAGGGAATTTGGCTCACCAGTGACCACCAATGTAGAAATGCATGTGAAAGATACCAAGGAAGAGGATTATACCAGTAGCAACCTTAATAAAGCAGAAGAAAGGCCTTTAGAAGAGGACAAGTTTGACTGAGAAGAGGACATGAAGAAAGTTAAGGGAAAGCATATGGAGAAAGACTTAAAAAGAGAAGCCAAGAAGATAACAGAGGGGGAGAACCCTGAGCTTATTATTATTACCCTGTTCCACATTTACAACTAGATATCATCCACATCCAAGGCAGTAAAACAGAGAGTGATCCGAAGACTGGTGGAACAAACTCCACATAAATATAAAGAAGAAGCTGCATCTGAAAGGTTAGGAAGGTTAGAAAGATAGAGGGAGGCTGCCTGCAAGGGGGAGGGAGCTGTGTACATGGATAAGGCAGAGAAATGCGCTCTTGAAACAGGAAGCTCAC